>JASANC010001455.1:0-19301 GCA_030248135.1 Theristus sp. LFF4_11 | reverse complement strand
GCTGTCTGTGCAGGAGACAGACTCCGCCTCCGCAGCACAGCAACGCCCGCACAGAAAGCATGCATCACTTCATCACCAACCTCTCAGCTGATTGCCTGTATCTTAGAGTTCGACTTCTATGACGTCATACACAATGACGCTGATTGGTTGGTGCACACACGTGATGATGTACGCATCGCTGTGGAGGCGGAGTCAGGCGTGCACAGAATGCATGCATCTACACACGTATGGCAGCCAATCAATGCACTCCAATGCAACTGCGACCGACCATAACGCTGCTGTTGCATGTTCAACCGACCACCCGGACCTTGATAGCCGCCACTTGCCACTGGCATACCAGCGCCGCCAAAAGCGCCCGGCATCGGTGGCCCGCGTCGTGGTACCCCACCATAGCCACCACCTGTAAAACCGACAAAAAAATGACGAGACGAGAGTGAGACACGGCTAAGAATGAAGCCATCATTGTTTCATCACATCTTTTCTGATCGAATCACCGCACCGTAGTAACGTCGGTAAGACTCCGGCGCAAACTTGCTGCCCTGCACCTTGCCGCCGTCTGGACCGGTGACATTCGCTGCTTCGAGACCCTGATTATTTTGTGACAATATGGTCTTTGACTTCGAGTGGTATATTATTCAACTTCCGTGATTATTTTAAAACAAAAACTGAACGGTGTAAATTTCAAATGTCCAGTCTTGAGTGCAGCAAATCGCTCACCTTCGTCCCCTTGACTACTTTAAATTCGACCTTTTCGCCGTCGGACAACGATGGAATGATCTTCTTTGAGTCGTCCCATTTGGAGATTGCCATCTGAGGAAGCATTTTTTTGAAACAACAATATTTGATGATTACACGACGTTTTGTAAAGCACGCGAACTGGTTTGCCAACAATTGCACAACAAAACCAAAAAAATCAACAATCATACAGGTTGTGCAAACAAAAACGTTCGCTCCGTGCCTGGTGAACGAAAATATCCTTTTGGTCGTCGTCGCGTTGTATGAAACCGTAGCCTATCTTCACGTTGTACCACTTCACGACGCCCGATACGTGGTCGGCTGCAGCGACACAAAAACCATTTCAAAAAGCAAAAAAAGAACAAAATAGCGTTCCTCAATTCGTGGAGAGTGCAAATGAAACAAAAAAAACTTCTGAACCCGAAATACTAATTTTTTGGAGTTGCCCGGAATTGTGAATAAACAAACACAGAGACACGAACAAACACAAACCCAAGCGACACACGATCTAATGTGACACAGTGCGCACAAATGCCTGGCCAATCAACAGATCAATCATACAGTAATTACGCACCAATGATTTCCTTTCCCTTGATCCAGCCGTGTTTCGCCGCTTTTTCATCGTCACCAGACTCCGACTTCTGGTGATCCTTGTGTTCGTCGTCTTTGCTCGTGTCCGCGTCTGCGACGGCAATCGGTGTGACGGTCTGCTCGGATGAATTGTCGTCGTCGTCGTCGCCTTTTTGTCGGTCGTCGGCTTTTTTCTCGTCTGCTTTTGACTGCGACTGGGCACCGACGGCAATTTCACCCGAATCAATGTCACTTTCCTGCGTTGTTTCCAAGTCGTGTTCACTGTCGTCGTTGTTGTTGTTGTGGCTGTTGTTGTCGTTGTCTGGTTTGGCAAAGTCGGTCGTCTGTTTTTCATCGGATCGATTAATCTTCTCGGTCTCGAATTCTTCTGCCGCTCGTTTTTTCAACTGTCGCTGTTGTTTCGGGCTTTCTTTCTCGGTGTTCACTGTTTCACGCTCAATCGAACGGTCTTTTTTGTTCAAGTGTTCGTCGTCACTTCGGCGGTCGGCGACGTCGATGCCCCCGCCGGCGCCGCTTTCGCCTGCCACTCGATCCGAATCTCGATTCAACTCCTTTTGTTCGCTCATATTTACAGAACGAATTGAAATCACAGGAGCGCTCAAGGTTCTTTGTTTCGGTTTGGTGTTTGGTGCTGGATGGAAATCTGGAAAAGTGGAAAATAGTCATAAGCATTAGTTTGGCGCATGCATATGCTTGCTAGACACCCCCCGGCCCCAGCCTGGCCGCCACGCACGCGCACGTCCACCACCAAGCCAGGCTACGCGCACGGCGCAACGTCGCCGCCATGCGTCCGTTCCGTTCCCGTCCCCCATCCCCCCCCCGTTCCGCGACGCCTCACGTACCAACCAGACAATCGAAAAACAAAAACATCGGTTGTTATTTTCTCGCGCCTGCGCCTCGCAAGCTTTTCTTGTTGTGTTTTTTCATTGTTTTCATCAATCTGTGGATCCGGATGAGATGATTTTGTACAAGTTACAGTAAGCCCAAATCCCAAAATACAACACACGGCTGTGATTGGCTGAAAATGGGCTAAAAAATTCATTTGAAGGCCGAAATGTCCAAAAAAGAAATTTTAGACGCAATCCATTTCAAGATCGAGCGAGTTCGCAAATGCGACAAACTGATCCATTCCATTTCATTTTGATTCGAACAAATCTTTTTTTGGACGGCGACGATGGCATGTGTGCCGCAATTAGAGGTGTCAAGAAAAAAAAAATTCTATTTTTTTTTTTAAATTAATTTTTTTTTAAATGAAAGTTGTTCAGAATTTTTCAGGGAGTCCGAATATCACCATCTGAGGAGCCACCGACTTACCATATGACCCCCACTCATATGGGAGGAGGGTGAAAATTTCAGACTTTGTTTCGGCGACCCCATTTTCCCACCGACGACATCACGTCTCGTGTTTTGCCTCTCAATTCACCTCAAATAACACGGAAACAAGTTCAACAACAAACCGGTGTGATCATGCTGACGACACGAGGCGAAACAGCAACGAGCAACCAACGAAGTTACGCTTGCAGTGGCAGACAGTGCAATTTCGACTTTTCGAGATCCTGAAAAACGATGCGTAAATGTAAGTTCTCTGCTTCTATCTCACCTTAGCGGCATCGGAATTTGTTGAACTAGCCTTTGCGACGCTCAAGTACTTCAATGCGCGAGTCGATCATCACTCACCAAGGCTGAAAACAGTCGATAAATCAATCCAGAATACCACATGCAGCGTTGAAGACTAAGTGACAAGGTAAAGTCAAAGAAAATTTTTGTTGAACTTGCGAAAAATTATGCCAAAAACGGCATTTTCAGGGCACATTAAAGAAAAAAATTCAAAAATTTTTAATAAAAAAAATGAAAAAAATGCTCATTTTTTTACTTTAAAAAAAAATAAAAAAAAAATTTTTCACCCTTACATCTCTAGCCGCAATGAAACACATCCTTAATTTTGTTTCGGTTTAGTTGCTTGCAACACAGGCGCCAGATCACTGGAAAACCAGCAACGGTTGTGTTGAAGTTGTTCAAATCCAAGCTTTGTTCTACAAACCCAGTCCAAAACTGCACAATCAGATATTGCTTCAAAAACTTCTGTGCAAAAGTGTGTACAAATGTTGTTGCAGGAACGCTGCGCTATTCTAATGAACTTCAAATGCGTAACTAACTCGCTCTTTATGGTGGATCAATTGCGGTGAACGGTAACACGCTTTTATGTGCCCCGCTTTCCATTGATCATTCTGGTACTGCGCGTGCACGCATGAAAATAGTCATTTGCCGAACTTCTTTCGCCCCACAAAACAACATTATGCCGCTGAAAAATTCATAGAAAAAAGTGATTTATCTCCATGATTCGGTGCCAGGGTGTCCGCGGGACATTCACTTTTAAACGTCGTCAAATAATAATGAGCTGTCGCTCACAACACGCCAGCGAATACGCCCTAGTGCGCACGACACGAAAAGTTATAAATGTGAAACAATAGAGAAGCTGAGTCAATAAATACTGGTGCGTAAAGCGACGGCGACCGTTCCCAGCTTAACCAGCGCAAGCATTCCAAGAATGATTAATGATAATTCGCGTGCGTGTGTGTGTGTTCGAACAACTTGCGTCCGTGCTGTGCTTGCCATAACTGTATCAGTGCGCTGTGTTCATGCATTCGTACGCGCACAAATGTTAAAAAATTTTATTGTTTCCATTTGCTCTCGGGCGCTTGTGCACCTCTCTAAATAATTGCCGTGTAGTAATTTGTGCTTTGAAAGCAATATTTCATACGCGTACGCACGCGTTCATCGCACGTCATGTCACATGTTTGTTCGGTTTTTGATGCCAGTTTTCAGCATTCGAAGTACATTGGACTCTGCCAGGTGACTGGTGATATTGAGCTCTGACAGGCTGCTTTGTTTCACGCAAGCATTGTGCATTAAGTTAGATTTACTCAATATGCAATGAGAAAACAGCAAGCAACGTTACAACAGTTTCACGCAACGGTGCTGTATGATGAAGCGTAAGAGCTGAAAAACGTTGTGTGTGACGTTCTGAGCAACTTTTCATGTTTTAGTGTCTATAAACTGAAAAAAAAGAATTTTTCATTTTCTCGTGTTTTCCGTTCTGTTTTGCAGCTTTTATTCATTTTCTGTCTATTATTCCTTCCGTGTTTGCACGTCAATTTCGATGAAAATTATCGCCGCTAAACGGGCATATTACAGTACTTGCTTGGCTGATCATTTGCGTATGAAATATTTTTATATCTTTTGATCGTGTGTGCGTTTGTTACTGCATGTATCGTCTGGCCAATGGAGCCGATCTGGACGTCCAGAAGGTTCATGAGCACACACACACATTCTCCCCGAGGAAATCATCTATCTTGCACTATATCTGACGATTCCAAGATATATCAACGGGCCAACAGTTGTATAAATATTTGCTTTCGCCCGTCGCTGACCGTAAAACGGTAAAAATTCATGTTGATGACATGTAATGGCCGCAATAATACGTTCGATCGAATGATTGAATGAGAATTTCATTCCATTAATTACGGCCCATGAAACCAAGTATGGCCGAGGTTCTTTTTTCCATACTTTGTCTTTATCGTTTATTTTGGTTCTTTTTGTTTTCCGTTATTTATGCGGCCAACAGACTTTTACCCTCTACACACGCAGCTATGTTCATGGTTCCTTTCATGACGTTTATTTATTGTTGCCATTTTCAGTTGCACACAAAAAGATATCACGAGAAAAAAGTTTATGGTTTTTTTCTCGTGACTTTTCGCCTTCATATTTGCATACTGCATTTGGATTGATCACGCTGAGACACGTCAACGTGATATAAGTAACAGCTACTTCATTATTTTGAGCATATACTGAGAACGAATAAAATGCAAAAAATGGTAGAGGCGAACGAGGCGAAAAAGAAACTTGTTATCTTTGTTATGCAACTGGACGTGTTTTGTTGCCAATACGCTTCTCCGTGCCGCACATCGAAAACAGGGTGGTTAAAAAATACAAACACATGTTTGTCTGCAAAAATGTTCTCCAACAGGGAGAACACTAAAAAATGAAATCAGCTGGATGAACAAACTGCAGACGACTTTAGTCCCCACTCCCACGTCAACAAATAGAGCTTGTCACTTGCCAGCTCGCCACGTGGTGGAAACAACGACAGCTGGCGTGAAAGACGCCGGGATTTTTTTCTAACCGTTGACCTGTTCTACCGCTCTCATAAAGTTGGCCGGCCAATAAGACAAACTTGGATTTGAATAACGAAACGGAAAACTTTCACAGTTCTCTCACAGTTGCTCGAAACGTCGCTTGTTTGTTGGGTTTTGTTATTTGGTTAGGCTTCATTGTGTCACTCAATAAAATCACGTGCCAAATCCGTCCAATATACATTCCGCAAGCAATTTCCAACGCCACGCACACCCTGTACAAGCTTGCAATGCTGCATTGCACAAAGACATTAATCAACGTCCGCGATGTGTTCATGCGCTCTCTGGAAACCGAGCGAATAATCATTTTTTATTGTTGTTCGCATTTTTCACGCGAATTTCTCGTTACGCCGGTGTATGTGTGCCATTCACGACGGCGCTAATTCGGTGAATTATGTGCTTCACCAATTCAGCTTTTCTACGTTCAAACGCTGGAAATTTAGGCCTCAAAAACACTCACAAGTCAGCGTTCAAAATTTATAAGCGATTCAGTACATCAGCCGAAAAAAAACACAAACGAAAGTCCATTTATATGGTCAAACAGGCCCACCCAAAGCATTCCGCGCTGTTTCTTGAACAAAACATTTTTGCCATTGTCCAAAATCAAGTCTACCAACATAAGAACCAACAGTGCAGCCTATAGCAATAGCTGTCTAACGATGCACATCTTACTTACTGTAGATGAAAATTTCTTCTTTTTTTCAAACTTGAAAAAAAGGCAAAAAAGCAGGCAGGATCCTGCAGCGCATTTGCATCATTTCATTCCAAGTGTGGCTCTTTTTGCTGGAACAAACGGCGGCGACGTTTGTACGGCAACAAACGCCGTGACAGAATGCTTTCCGTTTATCTCTCGTTCGATGCTTTCTCTTCTACGCTTGCTCTCTTTCTCGTCCGTTTGTATCCGCCTTTTCCGGAGAGGAAAAAAAACCGAAAGAAAAAAATCAAAGCACAAGCACCGCGCTCGCTCCTGCTAAAGATAGAGTCGCTTTCTAAATCACTGCTCTACTTGGTCTATTGCGCTATCTTTTCTGTCTTGCCAAGAAATTTGCCGACTGATCATGAGTCTTTTCTTGCTGTACTTGCCTGTCGTGATAGTCAATGGACTTTTTTTTGAAGTTTCAAGCATTTCAGCCTGGTTGTAAACGTTTCGATTTTCAAACCAACCTTCGATGCAGAAAAACGGCGTTTCGGTCCAAGGAGATACACCGGACCTGAACAGTAAACACTACCGGATTTTCCATTCGAATCGCCCGTTCAGTTGGTGTGTTTCAACAACTCCAAATTGAGAGTGATGCGGCCAAAGTGTGTGTGTGTGGTGGGGTGTGGCATCCGCGTGTGCGGTTTTGCATTCTCTCTACCATTTTTGTGCAATCTTCCATCAACAAAAACCGACCACACTCCACGCTCGCTCACACAGCATGGAAAACGAGCGAATAAAACAGATTGACGGGGAGTATCGTTGCCGACAGCACAGCGCATACACCGAAGCGCTGCTTTTGATTTTGTTAAGCGCGTGCACACGTTTGCTTTGTTCGGGTTGTTCCGGTTAAAGTGGGCTGAAGATACACGACTGATTGGCTGATTTCTGCTACATTTATATGAATTTATTTGCGGCCAGTTTTTCTCTATTCTGGTCGGAGTTTCAATCAAACCGCGTATTTTCTATACTAACACTCATGGAATCAGATTGCGCACATTTTGGTGCATAATGCGCCATATTGTTGCTGTAGGAAGCATCGCTGATTTGCGTGCGTGTCTGGCTATCATTTTCTTCATGCTTGAATGCAAGGAAACGTGTGCGCTTTTTTCTCAATTCCATTCACGGTTCAGCGTGACTGACCATGCCACATTCGTTTGAAACAATTTATCAATTAAAATCTGCCATACTTACACAGACAAAGTGTTGTTGTGCATTTGATTTCAGCTCGTTGGATGCGGTTTGTTGCTTTGTAAAGAGCGGTATATCGTGTGCGCTGCAGTCAAGTTCTTAGTTCTTAGCAGGCGTCGTCAGTTGTGTGCTACAAAATTCCATTTGCAGCAGAAATAAATCCCGCGCCTCTCTCTCGCTGCTCCAGCAAGCTTGGGCAAGAGCTACTTACAAAACGCAGCAATAAAACAGAATGAATGAGCAAAATCGTTACTTGATGCGCCAGAGTACTGCACTTTCATTTGTATCCACAGAAAAAAGTGTAATTTGTGGCCAAAATCGGCATGATTTGGATGGTGTGGCGATGGATGCAACAAAGGGTTCAGATTAGTTATACTTTCGCTGTTGTCTTCCATTGTCTTCAGTTGTTTCTGTACGGTACATTACAGTTTCAACAGAACAGAAACCATAAAGGCAATGCTTCTTTTACTTTTTTCAGTTTTTTTTGTGGCATTTCGAAACCAATTTTGTTGTGTTTTCTTTTGTGCGTTGCCGAACACTCAGTGGCGCCACATAACAGAAGTATAATCTTATTTTCGGTCCTTTTGTGGTGTCTGAAAGTGGTGTTCTAAACTGGAACGTCCGTTTTTTCACAATTGCGCCAAAGGTTGCAAAACAGATTTGTTTCGGCCGACTTTCGTTGTTTTATGCGTATGTTCATTATGCTGTTTTGATCAACTCTGAACAACAACCACTGAAAATCCCAGCTTAAAAAAACGAACTACAAATCTGATTTACACAGATTTGCGTATAAGGAAGTGTTTTCCGGATAAAAGACATTTTATATAGCATACTTTCACAACTTTGTGTAACCTTCCGTTACTCACTTGCTTTTTCCACCTAAAATGGCCCACATTTGTTTTTTTGATCATGCATCACCAACATACACTTTAGTTCTGCTCTATTCACATCCCGCCGAGAAACAGAACACTAAACTTCTGTGATTGAGTGCGATAACTGCTGTTTCCGGTCTTTTGCTGCTAACACTCTTAACATTGCACTGAGAAATTTAGGTCTTAGAGCTTGCTTTGGGGTTTTGACTCCTGACCGAAATGAGCACCGTGAAACCTCAACAAATAAAATACAAAACAACATTGCGGTTGTTCCCAACAACTCCTCACTCAATCACTGCAATTTGGCAATAATAACGTTATTGTGCATTTGCGGTTTATGAAACTTCCGGCTATACATGCTAGTATGCAATGCACTATTGTGTATTCAACCGCATATTGTCTAAATTACTATGTTTCACAGTGTGCCACTTTCAATAATCACCCTAATTATCACATACAATAGTTTCACAGCCATATATGCTTGAAACTCAAGAGCTTGTTTCACAAAGAAGTGAAAGCTGTCAAAAAATACGCTGTGCAGTTCAAGCACCGACCGCTGACCACATTTTCAAGAGCTTTTGTGAGATTTTTAGTCGTAATTTGAGACGACGATGTTTCCGTCTTCGTCTCTTACATGGAGTTCAGTTTGCACGAAAAGTAAAACAGCAATGGTAATGGACAGTTTTTCTTGAAAGTAGATGCACGCTAGGGCCATTTCATTCGCAGCGATTTTTTGTCCCTCGATTGTTTTTGTTTGCGAAGCATTTTTTGCATGAAGTCGTGAGTGAATTTGAACTTTCAATTCTGACGTCCTTTCTGGCGATTTTGAACTGAAACGTATGTTTCAGAAGAATGGTTGATCACGCCTGAATAACGTTGTCATACCGTGTTTACTAGCTTTATTTTTGGTTTTGAAACGAAAACCAGTTTCATTCGCATACATCGTTATTAATCGCTTGAGGCCCACCGGAATGACCACAGCAAACATTCATTTCCACTGCTGTTTCTCAATTTCTTATTGCGAAACATGAGAAAGCGTGCAACAAACAGTCTGAGAAAGCTGGAAGCAAGTTGCATGAAGTTCTGGGATTATTCAAAAGCAAAAGCTGGCACAGTGGCGTCTTGACTGATTACCTCTGTTTTCCGATTGGTCCTTCCTGACACTTTTTTGATACTCTACTTTCTTTCTTGTGGATCCATTTTCCACAAATGCTATCATTCAAGTGCGCTCGTTTTGCAGCTCCACTTACCGTATTGCGCTTGTGATTGTGACAGCGTTTGCGTAGGTTGTGTGGCCATCAGTTTCTTTGTTAGTCCGGGGTGTAACAGCAAAACTTTGAAATTGTGAGTTATGGTCTTGAATTGGTCGTTATTATTGTGAGGTCTTCCGGGAATTGTGCGGGCTTTTTTGATTCTTTTTCTTTTGGTTTGTGAACGCAACAAACTTCCGTCGGCTCTGTCCAATCATTTTGAACAGAGAAACACTTGCAACATACGATTAGCCGGCGCTTGCCAGTTTTTTTCTGCAAGTAATGCTCGATGTGTCTAATTTTTGCATAAATAAAAAAGTAGAAGCACTTTGTTTCTTTGTGTTTCTGCCGCGCGCGACAAGTGTTTTTACGAGCATATGAGAAATCAGCGTCCATAATATATAAATTACAAAAAAACTCAAAACAAACCAACCGAAAATCCCAGCGGGTCTCCTCAAACGCAGACACAAAGCAAAACCAGAAGCGAGAAAAAAACGCAATTTTTCTCCAGCTGATACCAAACCATGAATTCGTTCACATTAATGGCAAAATAAGAGCGTTTTGTTTTCTCCCCGATTTCTACGCTTGCCTTTTAGGGCGCCGTACCGAGAAATTCCCAGGCGTGTATATCAAATCAGAGTCGCAGACACTTGAAAAGAACACCGGAAAACGTGAACATGTACTCAAATAAGACTGATTGCGTTGCCGCCTTGTGAGGCGAAGATGCTTGCTCAAAGTGTGTTACTGTTATTTTTAGCCAACTTTTTGATTCTTTCAGCTCTGCACATCAGTCTCTGTGAATTTTCCGTTTTAAAAATACACATACGTATGTGATGCTGTTTTTTTCAGCTCAGTCTTGCAGTCTCTCTGAAGCGTCACACAAGCGGGATTGATACATGTATATCCAGCTCATCAAACAGCCAATCCAGATCTGAAAAAAAGTTACCACTGCTTGGAAAAGTGAAATTGCAACTAAAGAAAGCGAAGCTGTGTGGATGAGGCTGAAATCACGAAAAGCAAAATCGATGAGAAAACCCTCTGCAAGACATGAATAATCGCCTAAAACTATTCAAATTTAACACTTCAATTCCATCAATACTTGCCACTTCAATTCCAACGAAGACTATTTCAACCTTACTGTTGATCGCGGGACTTTTGTTTCACCACGAAATCACCAGTGCAGCAACTCTGTACAATCTGCAACCGTGTGAATCGTTTGAGAACGACACTGAGCTCTTGATTCAGTGCTACCGCTGTCAGTTGAGTCTGCTGAATGAACTGCAATGTCAACAGCTTGGACTGGGCGACTTGAGGAAATGCGACGCCTGTAAGTCTCGTGAACGTTTTGGCTTTATTTTGGTTGAAATATTTCAATTGTGTAACTTTGAAGACTGTTGTGTAATTGTAACTTTGAATACACAATTGTGTACCCATACCAAAGAGGGTATTTGTGAAACTACAAAAATCAGAAAAGCAATTCTTGAATTACATAAACGGTTTATAATAACGCCAGTGGACAAAGCATCAAACAACTTTGCTTTCATATGTAAAAAAGTATACTTCAAGGCGTTGAGCGACGAAATGGGAATACAGATCCAGGGTGACAACATCTCAATAACCGGTAATGATACATACAAGCGGTGTATTGAATCTGAAACCGATATTATTCAGCGACATAAATCAACTGCAGAATCTTTTGGCCTGAAATGGAATTCGGACTATGAAAATATTCCAATTCTATATGGAGCTCCCAAATTCCATAAAGTTCCTTACAAATTCAGATATATTGCAGCGGCGACAAACTCTTCCTGTAAGCAGCTTTCAATTCTTCTTCAACGTGTTTTGACAAAATTCAAATCTCATTTTCACAATTACTGTAAATTGGCTGGTTCTAGAAGTGGTAAACGCTTGATCTGGTCAATAGATAACAGCCATGGCATAGTTAACGACTGTATAAATCATAAAATTGTTCCAGAGAGTATGGCAGCCTATGATTTTAGTACGTTGTTTACGGGATTATCTCATGATATTATTCATGAAAACATAGATAAATTGACAGACATGCTGTTTGCTAATAGCAAGTGTTCATTTCTCTGCATTAATAAAGAAAACGCTTTTAGCATGCCATTTTTCACCAACAAAATCATGGATAGTTCTTTCCATTATTTCAGAGCACCTGATGTTAAATCATTGACACGGGTCGTGCTTAAAGAATCATATGTCAAATTCGGGGGACTAATTTTCAAACAAACCAAGGGAATACCTATGGGTGGTAATGCATCACCTCTTCTGGCGGATTTAACGCTTTCATTCCTTGAATATCAATTTTTACAGCGTAGTAACAGCCATAGGCTACATGCCAATAAAGTGCGCATTTACAGATATATTGATGATATTTTAGTTATAAACGCTGATTTTGATGATGTTTCTGGTCTTATTTATCCTGCAGACCTTATCTTGAATAAGGATTTAGTTAATAACGATGGTTCTCTTCATTACTTAGATTTACGTTTAACTATCGGCCAGAATTCGTTTGGCTTATACAACAAAACCGATGCCTTCAGTTTTAAAATAATCAGGGCTACTAATAGTAGAAGCTGTATTTCCAAAAATACCGTTCGAGGTATTATCATGGGTCATTGTGTTAGAATAATACGTATAAATACCAGCTTAGATAATGCCATTTCTGACTTACAAAAACTCAAACGTGACTTTGTAAACAGCGGTCATGAAACACATGTGGTTTATGATGGCATGTGCAGAGCATTTGCACGCAATCCTACATTGCTTTACAAATTCGGTATATTTGGTAAAAAAGGTGTTCTGAGCCGCATTGTCTCCAAGGTATAACCTCTGATGCTGTACTTAACCCATGCACCATCGGCTGCGGGTGTGGTTTATCGATTTACACTGTTTACACTGTGCTCTGCTGCCTTATGCTGTATGCACTCTGACTGATACCACCTACATGTAAGATTTTTCCATGCGTGGTTCATTTGTGAAACGAGTTTGTGTGAAGCCAATTGTTTTCTTTTCACTTGCGAGGATCATTCAAACATCTTGCGTTTTGTGAATTCTGTTATTTTATACATGTCTATTAGATTCTGTTTTGAGCTGAAATTTGGCCCAGTAAGCTTATCAATTTTAAGCTGACTGCTTTGGTGTCAACTGACGACCGATCTGCACACCTGTGCTGCGGGTACCTTATGGATAAAGGTACGGGAGCCCATTGCAGTTCAAATCGTGTTTTGACTTTGCTCCCGAAACACGTCAGGAAAATAAGTAAGGTTTATTCTCTTCCACTCCGGCCCTTGGTTCCACACCTGAAGGTAGCTTCTGCGGGTATCTTACTGTTATCATGGTTTCCACAATTAATTTGGCTTTTGAACAATTCATTCTTTATTATTCTTACGCACTCATCGTTTCTGGATCCCTGTGGCTTTCGGGCCCGGGACAGATTTCGTGTGTGTTGATTCAAGTTTGGTTTGTTCAATTTTGCCAAATGACAAATATAAGCAATTCTTACGATATTAGTTTGTCATTATCTCACACTTTTGAATGCTCAATTCATTTAATGCCAAATTTGTTCTTCAATAATGCTGATATTATCTTGATTAAATATCATTCACAACGTTTACTCCCAGATTTCTATAACATAATTTCCGGGTCTTTCAATATTCGAAATTGTGGTGGCTTTAACCAGAACGCTCGTGTGTTTCGGCGCACGTTAAACCTGAGGCTTCGGCCCCATAACGCTCGTGCGTTTCTGCGCACGTAAAACCTGAGGCTTCGGCCCCTTAACGCTCGTGCGTTTCTGCGCACGTAAAACCTGAGGCTTCGGCCCTTTAACGCTCGTGCGTTTCTGCGCACGTAAAACTTGAGGCTTCGGCCCCTTAACGCTCGTGCGTTTTTGCGCACGTAAAACCTGAGGCTTCGGCCCCTTAACGCTCGTGTGTTTCGGCGCACGTAAAACCTGAGGCTTCGGCCCCATAACGCTCGTGCGTTTCTGCGCACGTAAAACCTGAGGCTTCGGCCCCTTAACGTTCGTGTGTTTTGGCGCACGTAAAACTGGTATGACTTCGGACTGATCATTCATGTGCAATATGGCTTAAAAACATATATACATGGTTATAAATACTTCGAAGGCTATATATTAAAGGAAGTTTGGTTTCTTTTGGTTCCGAGTGGCCGCTCTGGCCCACCATGGATTAGCAATCAATCAGGCTTCACAGCCACTTACCCTAACCCAACAGTCCTCTTCAGGACTACCTCCCTTTCCCTGGGCTTTGATTCATTATTGGTATTCAGTTATATAGCAGTTTTCATGTCACTCTCAACCGCTTCGACTGACGCGGATTATCTGAACGGTGGTGCTAAGAGTAGAGTCACAAGGCTAGACCAGAAGACAATCAAATTCGATGACACGGGTTGCATTGACTCAATCGTTAAAATTGAAAGACCGGTAGATATAAAAGGGACTCGATCATGTAATAAACCGCGTTGCAAGTGTTGCCCATTCATCAACGCTGATGATTTCGTTACATGCCAAACTACTGCTAACCGGTACAACAACAATCTCAGTGAACATGCAAGTTGTGAAAGTTCACATGTGGTGTACGCAATCAGTTGCCGTAAATGTGGAGCTAACTACGTAGGCGAAACTACACAAAAGCTCCGAACTCGATTTGGTCAACACAGATCGGATGTAACCAAAAATCAGAAGAATACTCTCATGGTAAATCATTTCAATGGACCTGACCATGATATAGATGATATGTCAGTTTGCGTTTTGACTAAAATTGACTGCACAAATATTGAGAAAAAGGACATTTCATCGGTTTTACACAAAATAGAATACAACTGGATCCAAGCATTGAATACTGCATACCCTTTTGGATTAAACAATAATATGCTACGATGCGGAAATGTGGCGGACGCTAGATTTAACCCATTGCAATCGACAACTCATCCGTACTTTAGAATGGCAACAAAACGCATTCAAAGGAAGAGAACAAAACGTAAAAAGAAATCAACAGACACTGGTTGGATTGAAAAAATTGCTGAACTTATCGCTAACGGATCTGATACCCGTAAGATATACGTTGCAATGAGGAGTGCAAGCAAAAGAACTTTAAAATGCGCAATAAAATTGATAAACTCGGGCGAATATGACCAGAAAACAAGAGCTACAATCCTAGGTTACGCGGCTGGCTGTTTCGATGAAAAAACTAAAGCTACATCCACGAAAAAACAGAAAACTGTTGACAGAATAGTCATCCCCTTTCGCCATCGCGCAACTGACAAACTCAACTTGACAAAGGTATTTAACGATAAATGCACAAAACGGCAATTGCCGATACCACAAGAAAAGCGCCGCGAAGTGGTGGTTTGCTATAAATATAATCCTCCTTGTAGCACTCGAATCACCAACTACGCAAAAGAATTGAAGAAACTCACAACAACTAATCTGATCAATACTCTTAATAATGATTGTGAATGTGGAACAAGCAACCACAGATACCCCAGAACTGATCACATTGCTACCTGCGATACAACAGTTTGCAATAACGAAGAGCTTCGTGCAATTTTGAGCTACGGTACTAAATTTCGATTTAACGAATGGAATGCAACAATTGATACTGTAGAAGACATCAATAAAGTGCTTAGTTTATATATCGAAAAACTAGCACGTAGGCACAAGAAGAATCTGACTGAATTTGAAAATTACAAAAGTGGAATGTTAGAAATTATCAAATCAACAATTCGACGACATTTTAACGCCCATACCAAAGAGGGTATTTGTGAAACTACAAAAATCAGAAAAGCAATTCTTGAATTACATAAACGGTTTATAATAACGCCAGTGGACAAAGCATCAAACAACTTTGCTTTCATATGTAAAAAAGTATACTTCAAGGCGTTGAGCGACGAAATGGGAATACAGATCCAGGGTGACAACATCTCAATAACCGGTAATGATACATACAAGCGGTGTATTGAATCTGAAACCGATATTATTCAGCGACATAAATCAACTGCAGAATCTTTTGGCCTGAAATGGAATTCGGACTATGAAAATATTCCAATTCTATATGGAGCTCCCAAATTCCATAAAGTTCCTTACAAATTCAGATATATTGCAGCGGCGACAAACTCTTCCTGTAAGCAGCTTTCAATTCTTCTTCAACGTGTTTTGACAAAATTCAAATCTCATTTTCACAATTACTGTAAATTGGCTGGTTCTAGAAGTGGTAAACGCTTGATCTGGTCAATAGATAACAGCCATGGCATAGTTAACGACTGTATAAATCATAAAATTGTTCCAGAGAGTATGGCAGCCTATGATTTTAGTACGTTGTTTACGGGATTATCTCATGATATTATTCATGAAAACATAGATAAATTGACAGACATGCTGTTTGCTAATAGCAAGTGTTCATTTCTCTGCATTAATAAAGAAAACGCTTTTAGCATGCCATTTTTCACCAACAAAATCATGGATAGTTCTTTCCATTATTTCAGAGCACCTGATGTTAAATCATTGACACGGGTCGTGCTTAAAGAATCATATGTCAAATTCGGGGGACTAATTTTCAAACAAACCAAGGGAATACCTATGGGTGGTAATGCATCACCTCTTCTGGCGGATTTAACGCTTTCATTCCTTGAATATCAATTTTTACAGCGTAGTAACAGCCATAGGCTACATGCCAATAAAGTGCGCATTTACAGATATATTGATGATATTTTAGTTATAAACGCTGATTTTGATGATGTTTCTGGTCTTATTTATCCTGCAGACCTTATCTTGAATAAGGATTTAGTTAATAACGATGGTTCTCTTCATTACTTAGATTTACGTTTAACTATCGGCCAGAATTCGTTTGGCTTATACAACAAAACCGATGCCTTCAGTTTTAAAGTAATCAGGGCTACTAATAGTAGAAGCTGTATTTCCAAAAATACCGTTCGAGGTATTATCATGGGTCATTGTGTTAGAATAATACGTATAAATACCAGCTTAGATAATGCCATTTCTGACTTACAAAAACTCAAACGTGACTTTGTAAACAGCGGTCATGAAACACATGTGGTTTATGATGGCATGTGCAGAGCATTTGCACGCAATCCTACATTGCTTTACAAATTCGGTATATTTGGTAAAAAAGGTGTTCTGAGCCGCATTGTCTCCAAGGTATAACCTCTGATGCTGTACTTAACCCATGCACCATCGGCTGCGGGTGTGGTTTATCGATTTACACTGTTTACACTGTGCTCTGCTGCCTTATGCTGTATGCACTCTGACTGATACCACCTACATGTAAGATTTTTCCATGCGTGGTTCATTTGTGAAACGAGTTTGTGTGAAGCCAATTGTTTTCTTTTCACTTGCGAGGATCATTCAAACATCTTGCGTTTTGTGAATTCTGTTATTTTATACATGTCTATTAGATTCTGTTTTGAGCTGAAATTTGGCCCAGTAAGCTTATCAATTTTAAGCTGACTGCTTTGGTGTCAACTGACGACCGATCTGCACACCTGTGCTGCGGGTACCTTATGGATAAAGGTACGGGAGCCCATTGCAGTTCAAATCGTGTTTTGACTTTGCTCCCGAAACACGTCAGGAAAATAAGTAAGGTTTATTCTCTTCCACTCCGGCCCTTGGTTCCACACCTGAAGGTAGCTTCTGCGGGTATCTTACTGTTATCATGGTTTCCACAATTAATTTGGCTTTTGAACAATTCATTCTTTATTATTGGCCCAAAATTGGGTAAATATTCTTAACAGTAGAGTACATTACCCAAAGATGGGTCAACTGCCCAAAGTTCGCTATTGCCCCAAATATCTTCAACAAGCCGTCCCATTCCAGTGCATGGCTATTTCGACGGCAACCGCTGCCGCTGCGAGACCGGCTGGGCCGGCGAATTGTGCGACCGACCAATCTGCAGTCACGGCGACGCGCAACAATCGGAGTGCGTCTGCGATGTCGGCTACACCGGCAGTCTGTGCAACGAAACCGTCTGTGCGGACGGACAGCTGTTCAAGTTCACGGACAGAACGTTGTGAGTTCTAATAGTTTTTGGTTCGGTTGCCGCATTTCCCATGAAACAAAACGAGCCCGCCGATTTCTTCTTTAGCGATTTGAGATTGTGTTCCGAGTCGGTTATTATTACCGAAAAAGTCGTCCGATCAAGCGTTTTGGTGCAGCACGAGCTGTCGAAAAAACGTTTTCAGTTGTTCAACATGAAAAGAAACGTGCTCGATTTCACCAACACTTGCAGCGGCTGCTGTTGCTCGCAGACCGACGAGAAGTCCTGCCAGTTCCTCGACTGTCGCACGGAGCCGGTGACGATCGAGTCGTGGTATCGCACGTGCCCCGCGCGTTTCACCGCCACTCGCCAGTTCGGTCGTCTCTGTGCGCACGTGCGCGCGAACGTCGACGCGATTCCGCCGATGTGGCGCCGGAATAGTCGCGTGCGACATGGCAACGTGCTTGGTGAGATGATTGTTGGTGAAAGTGTTTGAGACCGGGAAACCTGAACACGATGAGCGAAAACGACGAAAACGTAGAGGATGAAGACAATTACTGTGCTGAGAAATTCGTCAGCGGTAATGCCGCATGCCACGTCAGAAAAGGTGTCCGACTCCAAACAGGTGTCCGGTCTCTTGTCCGCCCGGATGTACCGCGCGGTGTCCGTATCTCGAAAATAAAAGTGGCCCAAGTGTCGTATACCAAAATGCCCAACTCCAAACACAAACCTGTACCCTCCCACATGTCCATCTATCATCCCGCATCTCTCTCTGCTCTCACATCAGGCCACATCAGCCAATGGTGTTTCTACGCGTTCGTCCTGCTGATCGCCACGACCATCTTCTGCGGCCTCTGCAACATGCGCGCCGGCAAGTCATTCACGAACGCGGTCACCGCCGCACGACTCGGCACGCGCGGGCGCTGCTCGAACCTGCAGCCGGCTTGCAATGGCGAACGTGAACAGTTGAATCGGCCGCCGCAGACTTCTTCAACCGCGTTTAATAATAATAATAACAACAACAACAGCTCACGATTTCCGTTCTACTCGCTGCGCGTTACGCCGGCGGACACGTGGATCGTCTTCGGACGGGGCGTGACGGCGGCAAATTCAAATACTCGGCCAGCCAATCAGCAGTCGAGCAGCGGGAAACGGGCGCCTGCTGAGCAAGGTTCAGCTGATGTGGCTGACCAATCAGCGAATGGTAAACGGAACTCGTTGCCGGACTACGGTACTGTGGCCGGGGATACGCCGATAGACAAGAATGACAAGAACATGCCGAAAAGTGGCTGGAAATAGCAGGTTTTAAGTTTAAAAATGGCAAACTGATTGCCATAAAGTGACAGAAGGGCATGCGCCATGACCGTTGTAAAAAGTATTTATTGCTCTTTTGTACAGTGATAAACATGACGAAATGTTGTGTGAAATAAGCACTTTTTCAACGAAATATTATGATTCGATAAAATATTACTGAAACAGTACAGGAAATGAGACGCACATAACGATTTAAATCGAACACAGAAAACATTTCAAATATGGCTAAAATACGAAAATACCGTATTACCTCTATTATCTAAAAATGCGGGAGACGCATATAAAAGGAGGAATATGGCCTTGTGTAAGCAGTGAAAGACTTGGCTCGACAACGTTTTCAAGTCTCTGATGTGGTACACACGGATACAAGTACATAAGAGTCATATTTTTGCGCCGTTTTTTATGATTTCGGTTGCACATGGCAACCC
>JASANC010001454.1:0-28723 GCA_030248135.1 Theristus sp. LFF4_11 | reverse complement strand
ATTGAGATAAAATTTTTTAAAATAGCAAAAAATGGGCGCTAATTCAAATTGAAAAATTGTGCCGACGACATGCAGACAAATTGTAAATTTAGTATAATAGACTAGCCAATTGACCCGAGCGTATGTGGCTTAATCAATGCCAAGCCTTTTTGGTGAAGTAGCATTGAATTAAAAAGAAAAAAACAGTAACGTTTACTGAATAACCAATCTGAAGAAAATTTACTTTGTGCTGCCGTGAAGCCGCCTACAATACAATATTTTTTATTGTATTTAAATGAATAAAAAATGCGAAGTTTATGAGTTTGTTATTTTTACCCATTCACCCTAACCTAAGGCAAGCCTTTTTGTATGTGAAGTAAGATTGAATAAAAAACATAAAAATTAACGTTTTTTAATTACCCGTTTAGCATTCTTTACCTGTTTACCTTAGCCAAGCCTTTTTTGTAAAGTGAAAATGCGAAGTTTATGATTTTGCATTTTTTTCACCGTCAACCTGACCGTCAAGCCTTTTTGTAAGTGAAGTAAAATTGAATAAAAAATATAAAAATTAACGTTTTTTTCAATTACCCGTTTTAAAAAGCTTATGCTTCTTTTACCGGTTAAAATAACAAAAGCCAAACCCTTTTTTTGTAAAAGTGAAAATAATTGAAAAAACCGTTAATTTTTATATTTTTTATTCAATTTTACTTCATTTGCAAAAAGGCTTGACTTAGGTTAGGGTGAACGGGTAAAAGAAGCATTATCTTATTAAAACGGGTAATTGAAAAAACCGTTAATTTTTATATTTTTTATTCAATTTTACTTCATTTACAAAAAGGCTTGACTTAGGTTACGGTGAACGGGTAAAAATTGCAAAATCATAAACTTCGCATTTTCACATTACAAAAGATGCTTGGCTTATGTTAGGGTAAACGGGTAAAAGAAGCAATGACTGCAAAAATAAATTAAAAACGTCACTGTTTTTGTTTCTTCTATTCATTTTCACTTTACAAAAAAGGCTTGGCTTATGTTAGGCTAACCGGGCAAAAGAAGCATAAGCTTTTTAAAACGGGTAATTAAAAAACGTTAATTTTTATGTTTTTTATTCAATCTTACTTCATATACAAAAAGGCTTGACGGTCAGGGTGAACGGGTAAAAATAGCAAAATCATAAATTTCGCATTTTCACTTTACAAAAAAGGCTTGGCTAAGGTAAACGGGTAAATGAAGCATTAGCTTTTTTAAACGGGTAATTAAAAAACGTTAATTTTTATGTTTTTTATTCAATCTTACTTCATATACAAAAAGGCTTGCCTTAGGTTAGGGTGAATGGGTAAAAATAACAAACTCATACACTTCGCATTTTTTATTCATTTAAATACAATAAAAAATATTGTATTGTAGGCGGCTTCACGGCAGCACAAAGTAAATTTTCTTCAGATTGGTTATTCAGTAAACGTTACTGTTTTTTCTTTTTAATTCAATGCTACTTCACCAAAAAGGCTTGGCATTGATTAAGCCACATACGCTCGGGTCAATTGGCTAGTCTATTATACTAAGATAGTAGCTGCATGGCGTGGCACATTTTTGCAATTTGAATTGGCGCTCATTTTTGCTATTTAAAAAAATCTCAATTCTCTTTACTTAATATCAATGCCAATTATTTTTTCAAGAACGTCAATCTTCACTGCGAAGTCATCATGATACTCTTTGGTCATCAGCGACAGCCTTACATACGATTGACAAATACTGGCGATTGTTGATATTCAAAACTTGATGACCGAAAGCGAAATTTGAAACAAAACAGCTACGAAGATTGTTATGCGTTTGTTTTTGAAATGCAAAATCAGATTGCAAAACGACATCGACATCGGCATTGCATTTGCACATTGCACTTTGCTTTCAAGAACACATTTTTATTATTATTTGGTTGAAAAGTTTCGGCTTATGTAAGAGTTAGATATTGTGCATTCAAGAACACATTTTTATTATTATTTGCTTGAAAAGTTTCGGCTTATGTAAGAGTTAGATATTTATTGCTTCGAACTGGCTTCTTCTGAAACACAAAAGTTATATTTAAAGAAGTCAACTTATGTTGCCTAAAAATTAACAGCGAAATAAAAAACAGACTTTTAATGAAGTGCGTGATTACTTAAAATGCTCCGACTGTTAGAAAGCAAAAGTGAAATGGCTTTTAAAGCGTTTATTTGGAAATTTGAAATTTGGAAGTTTGACATTTTTTTCAATGTGCAGGTTTAAATAAAAAAGTGCCAAATAAAAAAGCGCAAAATTAAAACTGCATGGTTATTTAAATGGGTGTTGTTTTTTGTTTTCTCCTTCATTTTCACTTTACAAAAAGGATTAGCAGATAAGGTAAACGGGTAAAAACAATGGTTTAAGTGGGAATTAAAAAATAACGTCTCTTTCACTGTACAAAAAAAAGACTGGCAGCAAAAGAAAAACTTAGCAGCAACATTGTAAATTTCGAATTTCAGTTTGTTTTCAATACGTGGGTTTCATTAAAAATGTGCCGCTTTCAAAAACGATTCCTGCATCACAAAACGTTACTTTTTTGTCTTTTCCATTCAAATAACTTCAAAAAAAATCATATTTTGAACGGGAAACGGCAATTGATCGTTATCGTTAGATTGCTTTTAATTATTTGAACTGGAATGACAGTTGATTGAGTTGCTGATCAAACAACATTATGCAAAATAGCAAAACAATATTTTGTTGATTGAAACATGTCTACACAGCCAATCAAGTTAGTTATGATGGACAACAAGGTTGGAAATTAGCAAAACAGGGTTATAAAAATGAATTTCAAAAACGAGTATTATAAAACGTTACATTTTTGTCTTTTCCATTCAATTAACTACAAAATTTCTTTTAATATTTTTAATGGGAACGGCAATTGATCATTGACAAAGGTTGCTTTTAAATATTTGAACTGCAACGACTTGATTGAGTTGCTGATCAAAGAACATTATGCAAAATAGCAAAACAGTGTTTTTGAAAAAAAAAACGATTAAAACATTAAAATTTAACGATGGTGAAATCATTGGTATGGGTTATTAGCCAAAGTCTACGCAGCCAATTAACAACGGTTACTAAATCATGTTAGTTATGACTGACAACATGATTGGACATTAGTTATGACTGACAACATGATTGGACATTACCGAAACAGGATTATAAAAATGACGTAGAATCGAAATCGAGTTTGAAAGCTTTTGAAAACAAAGATTTTTTTGGGTGTTTATGAATCAGGCGGGGGGGGGGGTTCTCGAGATGAAAATAAAATGGAAACAACTTGCTCCAATCAATTTTCGGTATCAACGAGTTTAATAGGTATGAAAAAATGATTCAAAATCGTTTCTAACTGAAATAGTTTCCAATTTCAGGAAAATAGAAGCAAATAAATGTAGCAAATTAACATCCACGGGTGCACTCTTATATTAACAAAATTGCAAACATTCCTTACCCGGGCCGTAGGCACGGGTCAATTTGCTAGTATCTATCTATACTACTAAAACAGGAAGACCGTGTGTGTGTGTGTCTTAGCGTGTCAATTTTGGTCGATTTGAATTGGCGCCAAGCTATTCTGAATTTGCCATATATATATGTATATATCATCATCTCTAGCTGCACTCCATTTTTACTTCAAGATTCATGAGAATTTTTTACTCTCTATGTTCTGTAAAAGTCCTAATCATCATCATTCTTATGCAATGAAAACAATCGACCACTTTGATTTGGCTGTTACTGCGGTTTGCAATCTATTATCTTTCTTATTAAACGGGTCCCAATCAATATGCGTTTGCACGCAAAGATAGAGAAAATTTTTTATGGCTGTGCGGCAATTTGAAATCACCGAAACTTGATGTATTCTGTCGGCAGATTCGTGCAAAAAAAATTTGGGAAAAAGCTAATAAGAATCTTTCCTCACTAAATAATTTTATTTTAAATAGTATTCGAACTACGTTCGGGCGCGACACTTGATGTATTCTGTCGGCAGATTCGTGCAAAAAAAAATTGGGAAAAAGCTAATAAGAATCTTTCCTCACTAAATAATTTTATTTTATATAGTATTCGAACTACGTTCGGGCGCGACACATCTTTTCAGCTGTGCGGCTTTTCCACACATCATTCAACATTACGCCGCCTCCTTTACACGAAAAGATAGAACTTCAATCGAATTACAATAGCTAACAAGAAGTAATTGATTGTTTCTGAACAAAAAATAGACTGTAGTTCCACAAGATATAGATTGCAGCATCAACAAAGATGTGGCCATGATCGATGGCGAAGCAGTGGAACGGTCCACATAAAATCGATCAATTTTTTAACGAGAGTAACAGTTGAATGATTCTGATCAGAAGAGGTTTTTTAAATATTTTGGACGGGAATTTTGAACGAAGCAGTTGGGTGTTGCTGATCAAAAATTGTTTTATCATACCGTCATGACAGTAAAATGCAACTCACTAAGAAGCTTAAAAGATTGTTTTTTTGAACGGGATAGCTGTTGCTGATCATACACGATTGTTTTTATTATACTGAACAGAAATGACAGCGAAATGCAGCTGACTGAACCAGGTTGATTGTTTTTTTGAACGGGATAGCTGTTGCTGATCATACACGATTGTTTTTATTATACTGAACAGAAATGACAGCGAAATGCAGCTGACTGAACCAGGTTGCTTTCAATTTTTTTAAATATTTTAAACCGGTATCAGCTGATTGTTGCTGATCAAACGACATGTTTTTTTAAATTTTTTTGAACAGGAATAGCAAAGATTGATTTTGATGCTTTGAGCGGGAATGACTGTTAATTGTCGCTCATCATCAAAAGATTGTTTTTTGATAACCTTAAACGGGAATGATTTTTTAATATTTTGAACGGGAATAGCATTTGAGTGTTGCTGATCAAAGATTATTTTATTATACTTTTAACGGTCATGACAGTGAAATGAAACTGACTAAAAAGATTGAAAGATTGCTGCTGATTTTGAACGGGATTTCAAAAAGATTTTGAACATGATAGTTGTTGCTGATCATAATACAAGATTGTTTTTGTTATACTGAAAAGAAATGAAAGCGAAATGCAGTTGACTAAAACAGATTGCTTTTAGTTTTTTTTAATATTTTAAACCGGTATCGGTTGATTTTTCCAGATCAAACGACGTTTTTTTAATTTTTTTTGATCAGGAATGGTAGTTGAACGACATTTGACGACATGGAAAAGCTAACAAAACAAGATTGATTTTTGATATTTTGAGGGAATGGCTGTTAATTGTCGCTGATCAAAGAACATTTTTGATACTTTAAACGGGAATGACAGTGGAATACAAAAAAAGAATGAAACTACAATTAAGCGATATTGAAGAAGGTAACAAATCAGAGTTTATCTTGATACTTTAAATGGCAGTTGTTTGTTGCTGATTAAAAAAGATTGTTTTTCATATTTTGAATGGCAATGCAGTTATGATTGTGTTGCTACTGTTGCTTGCAGATCAAAGAATATTTACGCTGAATTAAAAAAAGCGGTTCTCATCAAAATGATTGGCAAGTTGAAAAATAGTATCTGTGGCTCTGAATGATGCTGAAACAGCATAAACCAAACCACATAGTAATAAGTGATACGGTGACTAAATCAGGTTACGATTGAATCGACAGCAATAAAATCAGCAAAATCACATACTTGACAAAAAACACTGTTTTCAAAAAACTGAAATGCTATGATTTTCAAAAAGTAGAAGCATCGACAGATACGAGTTCTTTAAAAATGAACGTTCATTTCTATGGTAAATCAACAACAGTCGGTTGAAGCAGCTCAAAATCAAAATGCAATGCACTTTTAGTCCGGATCGTTGGCATAGGTCAAAAAGCGAAAATCCACTCAAAAATAATAATTGTAGTTATCAGCTAACCGTGCCGTAGGCACGGGTCAATTTGCTAGTTGTATATTATAGTTGCTGCAGGACAGCGAGTAAATTTTGAAAACGCACGCTGGTCCAGGTTCAAACAATATAATGCGTGATGCGCTGTCCGCTGGCTTCGCTCGTTCGCGCATCCGCATGATTTTTTTTAATTCTTTTGCACCGATTGACGTACAGGTCAGCAAGATAACTGCCCCATCCAACATGTGCGTATGGCGCGCTATTACCACCTGGCTGGGCGCCTGTCCAATAAATTGAATCGTATGGCATTGCCCATGTTCTTCCGTCACCTTCGAACCTGCAGAAGAAGGATTATTTTTTTTGCGTCAAGTTCGAAGCCTTTTTTTGGACTACCATGATTTAAAAAAATACTTGTGCAGCCCCTGCAATTTTGTTCAGACCCTTGTTCAGTTTTCTAATGCATGTCAGTGCGGTTCTGTGTGGGACCGTCAGAAAAACATGATGTTTCACCATGAAATAGCTTTTTAAAAATCCATTTGCATGCGCGCGAGAAACTGCGAAAAAATATGACATATTATCTAACCCATACTCATACTACACACACATATGTTTTTTTTTCATTTACAGTCATTTTTTTTGAAAATTTTCTGTTTAGTGCCCAGTTGCTTTTCTGTTGAGTTTACCATTGCCAGCCGGTCCATCGGTCAGGCACTTCACTTGGCACGAGCGGCCGCTTGTAGGCGACCCAAGTGTAGGTTCCGCCGTACAGTGGGGATTTCAGATCGCTCTAAAGTGAAAAAAGTGTCCGATTAAATATCGCATTTTTTCAGGGTGCTAGGAGCGCGCCAAGTTTAAATCACTGAAAGAAAAAGACTTTCAGAAAGGCCAATTCTATATCAAATTGGCCGTGTTTCGTAAAATTGATTAATAATTTGTTATTCGTGGCATTCTGTTTGTTCTTTTGTCCGTTGCGCATGATATTAGGAAATATTTTTTCATCTTGGCATTCTTGAAAAACACAACTCCTATTCTGCGACTAATACTGCTTTTAACGAAGAATAAAATGAGTGCCTTGGCCCGTTTATACCTGACGTATGCGCACACGGCACGGCACGGCACGTCACGTTACGTCACTTTAGATCCCGTGTTATTGTATAGTACCGTTCCATACAGACGTATTCATGTATGGCATGTCACGTCACTTTAGGTCTCGTGTTATTGTATAGTACCGTTCCATACAGACGTATTCATGTATGGCATGTCACGTCACTTTAGATCCCGTGTTATTGTATAGTACCGTTCCATATAGACGTATTCATGTATGGCATGTCACGTCACTTTAGATCCCGTGTTATTGTATAGTACCGTTCCATACAGACGTATTCATGTATGGCATGTCACGTCACTTTAGGTCTCGTGTTATTGTATAGTACCGTTCCATACAGACGTATTCATGTACGGCATGTCACGTCACTTTAGGTCTCGTGTTATTGCATGCTACCGTTCATACCTGACATACATACGTCGACGTACGTCTGCATAAGTCAGGCATAAACGGGCTTTAGTTTTTGACAGTTTTTTTTCAAAACGCCCTGTGTATCCTGTGTGTGACAACTAAACTCAAATTTTTAGATATCTTGCACAAAAATTTAGGTATCCGAAAACAAACTGCGCCAAAATGGCTGTCTATTAACAGCACTTGCGAATGCGTAAAATAAATGCTAATGCTGAGAAAAAATCTGCAACAGTACCAGTACCATATGACACAAGTTTGCATTAACGGTCCAATCAGTGTTTGGCAATTAAACCGATAAAAATACCGAATATGTTTCATCGGGCAGAATTGCTAGACCGCCGGTTTTGGTGTCAAAATGATTGCAGGCGTCCATAGCAGCTTCCCATTCGACTTTTGGCGATGCCACGTACACCCAGCATGACTGTTTGTAAAAGTAGGTGTCGGTGGCTATGGTAGCACACTGGTTTTGGATAACTGAAAACCAAAAAAACAGCTGAGGAAATCCTACATGCGTGGTGGTCCAGAATTATGGGCATACTTTCATCATCTGCTTTGAGGACACATACCACCAAACGTTAACAAATTGTGTTGAAATTTGGTACAGAGTACAGACGTAGATACTTTATAAAGTGGAAATTTTGTTTATTGGCATTAACAAGCAATAGCAAGCATTGCTTGCTGACGCTGCTAATTTGAATCCACCCCTCGATCGTCAGCTGCGGTACAAGCTAGATGCAGCTTCCTTGTCGGACCTTCCCAAGGTGCATCCAGCCTTTCGGCGGTGTACAGAGGGGGCTGCCTCACTCTCTCCGATGCACAACCAACGATCGACGGGGTGTCAGCTGTGTCGTCGTGCGATCGAGAATCACGACATGAGCGTTTTGATGTTTGTCAACCAACCGCTCATAATTCAGCGTTGATTAGTAAAAAAACACAATACCGTATTACCCCCATTAAACCCCCCACCATTAATCCCCCCACCAATAACTCCCACCCCCACGACAAGTTTCCGAATAATCCCCCCAAATAATCCCCCATGGGGGTTAATTGGAAACCTGTTTGAAACACATACCCAGCGAATTCAGTGGCTGAATGCAGTGACATTGGTGAAATTGTGCTACCAAAGGCCACAAAGGGATGAGTTAATGGTAATTTCATTACAAAAGGCTGTTACAAAAGGAAATCTCTGTGAAAAGTAGAAGTTTCTGCGACTTTCTTGCTTGCCATGCAAGGTATTTTTGCCATTTTTCAACAAACCCCACCCCTAGAATTTGTTTGTAAATAAACCCTTCCCCACCAATAACCCCCCCCCCACCAATAAACCCCCACCCCTAAAAGTCGCTGACGCATTAATCCCCCATGGGGGTTTATTAGAGGTAATACGGTACTGATGTGACAATGGTGACAACCAAACATCCATCGCACACTTTGGTTAACAAAAATTCTACGTTCACGACTAATACGTGTACCAAATGGCAGCTCCATTTAGTCCACATAAATATTGATATGATCTCTAGCCAAATAAAAATGGGTTTATAATTCGGGACCACGTTGTATAATGTACCTACTGCACAAAGACAATAAAAAATGGGCTTATAATTCGGGACCACCCTGTATAATTTATGAAATGGACCTCCTTAGATGTAATGGTCACTCTAGACTGCCGAAACAATCCGAGCTGCTGTGTGTGATGACCGGTGGACGACGTTGGGTTTTTTACTTTTTACTTTACTTTTACTCAATTAAAACGACGACGACTTTTATTAAAACAACTTTACTTTTATTAAAACGACGACGAAAGATGATAGAAATAAAGAGGGACAAAATGGCACGAACGGCACATGCTAAACTCATAAAACACGACACTTTTATAATGTACAAGAACAAATCAAAGAAAAATAGCTTAACAAAAATATAAGAAAACCGTTGAGCATCTAGGAAAAAAGTAGATGAGCATTGGAAGTCAAGCGCTTTGTCAGAAGCAGCTCACCGTAAACCCGGCTTTGTGTGAGAGTGCAGACACGAAGGCTAAAGTAGGACATTACAGTACCCTACTCCCCCATACGGAGCGCCCTCGCGACGTCACTCTCCCTACGCAGCCGAGTGTCTGGCGCACTGTCTGACCTGGGCACCTGCCTCCACTCATTTCAAAACTCCTAAAAGCTCCAACTCAAACGAGAAATTGAATCACTTGAAATCCGAGAAAATGCTAAAAAGCAAACTTCAAAAGCTAGAAGCAAAAAAGGCAAAGATCAAGAACTATCAAAATCAAAAACCTGAACTGCCAAAACTGAAAAACCTAAAAGCTATCCCTAACAAACGAAAACAAAACCAAAACTAAACTTAAAACTGTGATCACGCACGGCAGTCGAATTGCGTCGAAAAACCCCAAAGAAAAACCGGCAAACTAAAATAGAAGAAAAAGCATTAAAACAGTTCACCCTCTCCCCACACTGAAAACGGGGGTAAAACAAAACAAATAAAACTATTACAAAACTGTTACAAATCAGCAGAAGAGTATGGCGCAACCTGCACTCTACGTCGCAGTAACTGAGACCTTAAATCAAAGAACCGTGGCTAACAATAAAACTTCTACTGCGCTTCACTGCGCCACAACCAAACTTCTCCTCGCAGCCTTCTTCAGCAACACCACCACAGCCAATCACGTTTTTGATCACGGAGGCCGTCCTCCGTTCGGTTTGAGTCTCGGAGACCGAAAAAACTCCGAATCGGTTTGAGTCACGGAGACCGAAAAAACTCCGACCAACCAAATCTCCGCTGCGGCGTTTCGGCTTTCTCGAAAGCTGCCCTCGGCGAAACCCGGCCGTGCCATAGATCGACGCCGTCTCAGCTCGCATGCCGCCACAACTCCAGCCACCGTGCCTCCGTTCCTTGCGACGTTTTGCCAGCCACTGGTGCGCCCGCCACTCTGCTGATCTGCCTCGGCGACACTCGACGACGCGTGAAGACGCGCAGCACGCCACCGCCTCTCGTCGATGCTGACCCTCCATGGCCTTTCTGCACTGACCCTGCATGGTCTCGGTGCACGCGACGTCGCCACCCAGCATTGTCTCGGCGGGACCTCCACTGAAATGGACCTCCTTAGATGTAATGGTCACTCTAGACTGCCGAAACAATCCGAGCTGCTGTGTGTGATGACCGGTGGACGACGTTGGGTTTTTTACTTTTTACTTTACTTTTACTCAATTAAAACGACGACGACTTTTATTAAAACAACTTTACTTTTATTAAAACGACGACGAAAGATGATAGAAATAAAGAGGGACAAAATGGCACGAACGGCACATGCTAAACTCATAAAACACGACACTTTTATAATGTACAAGAACAAATCAAAGAAAAATAGCTTAACAAAGATATAAGAAAACCGTTGAGCATCTAGGAAAAAAGTAGATGAGCATTGGAAGTCAAGCGCTTTGTCAGAAGCAGCTCACCGTAAACCCGGCTTTGTGTGAGAGTGCAGACACGAAGGCTAAAGTAGGACATTACATTTATGACCTATTTTTTTAAACGTGACCCACTGAAATGTCGTCATGTGCCAAACATGCGCTTGCTGTTCACAACAAACCAGACTTTCCGTTTAGCCGATTTCTTCCCCCCGCACACAAATGGTGAATGTCGAATCAGTCACATCAAACTGATATTTTAGTGCCTGTATTTTGACAAACGGGCGTTTTTAAAGCAAATGACGTCATTTTAGTCCGGAAACGTTTGAATAAATCCACAATACCTACTGCACAAAAACACTGGCACCAAAAAACTCATGTTTGCCGTGTTGTTGTTGAGCATCGCATCACTTTCAACCTCAGCCTCTAACAAGTCAAAAATTAGGACTGCTCTTTTTAATTTTGATGACCGACACAAAACTGACATAGCTGATTCGTTTCAGTGTCCGTTTAGTGTTCTGTTTCGTAACTGTGTAATGCTTACCGCCAGAAAATACGGGTAACCACAGATGTGTGAAAATTATCCAATAATAAATAAAACGGCGACGGAAAAGTTTCATTTTTACATACACATTCACTGGGAAAAGTAGCTGCACTGATACAAAACAGAATCTGATATGATTTGTTTTTGTTGTTGTTGGGATTTTTAGGCGATGTTTTTAGCCAGGGCTAACGCAGAGAAGCGTACTGAACGCCATTGAGTAGGCCGCCCATCGAGTTTTCTCTGTCATTGAGTGCCTATACACCCCTCGGCGGGGCTCGATCCCCCATGATGTATGTACTAATTAGTAATGATGTAAGTACTGTACAGTACAGTAAAATATGTATTGAAGTTCATATTTTTTTCATTTTCAGCCGACTTTTTGATGTGACAGGATCTGATATGATAAAGTGTTTGCAAATATGCACGCATCAACAAATTTGGAGTGGATGGACATTATTAAACAATTGAATAATCAATAGAACACACATGCGTGACAAATACCAATATAGGTATTATCTTTTATTTTGGTTCCATCCATCCATCCAACCATCCATTTTATTTTGCGAAAAGGCAGGAAACTCCGATAAAACTGTACGAAGAGCATGAAATTCGGAGATCCAATGTTCAGTCAGTCAGTCAGTCAGTTTTATTCTGCAGTGCACGGCATAATAATGTTCCGGGACTCAATGCGTCTGACACTAAACATACGACGTTCGTTTACGCCACTGATCAATCCCAAAACCTCATACACGTACCGTAATTATCGTGGAATGTACGTTTATAAAACAACAAGTGATGCACCCAACAAGTACGGTGAATGAAATGAAAGCACTGTAACCCTCATCGCCTGGTGGGAACACGTTAGATTCTTGTCTGTGCGTTCGGGGGATCGAGCCCACCGAAGGGTGTATAGGCACTAAATGACAGAGAAAACTCGTTGGGCACCCTCTACTCGACGACGTTCTGTACGCTGGTCTGGGTAGCCCTGGCTAAAAACATCGCCTAAAATCCTCAAACAACAACAACAACAACTGAATAAAACATTTTAACATTTTAACATTTAAACAAATCAATAGTTGCCGCAGTTTTGCTGAGTACTTTGAAGAACGAGTGAAGACATTAAAAAGTTTTACGCAGCAAAAAAAAACTGTTTTTTTCCCAAAAACTGGCGACAATTATCTTGGTTTTAGCTTTTGTTTCCCCACCAGAATTTGTTACCGCATGAATCAATTTGGGTATCCAGAACAACCAAGTGATCACAAATCAAATCATGTCACATGTCACAAAATCCATAAAAATTACATCAAAACCGAGAATATTCAAATTTAAAGATTACACCAAAGCAAAATGGGGAATGATGGAACAACAGCTTCAGGAAGTGGATTGGAAAAAAGTTTTCAGCAATTGTGACTCAGTTGAAAGGATGAGTGACGTGTTTGAAGAAACTTGCAAAGTTTTGATTGATAACTATGTACCTACGTCTAGAATCTCAGAATCATCAAGAAAACTATTACCCTGGTCTCCACGCCTACAGAAGTTGTTGAAAACTCAGGAAAGATTACGCCGTGTCAACAGACGGAAAATAAATTCTTACCTTTCGTTTCGGGTGGTATATCGTGGGACGCGCGGCAGCGCAGTCCCACAATATTATTTCAGAAAGCTCATTGCGAATCTTTTGAAATTTCAATCGACCATAACATTCATGACAAATGACTAAACCAAGAAATGCTATTTGCTGTGCTAAGGTGGCCCGATACCCTATCCATCCAAACCAAAAAATGAAACATCGGTTGCTTCTGTGATTTTACAGAACAAAAAAAACCGAAAAAAATTCAGGTTGTTGTTGTTGTCGTTGTTGTCGTGTTGTCGACCGTTTCGGTGTCCACAAAAAATCTAAACTGGTGTTCAAATTAGAATTCCAAATTGTACGGTATCCTATGTAATCGACCATGCTACGTCTGATAGGCTAGGTGCCGAATTGTGAAAAAAACTGTTTTTACCCGCGCCGGGTATAAAAAGCGTCCCCGTGAAGGGTTTCCTGCTAAAAAACGTTGTTCTAATTTCATATTCCACGGTATTTATGTAATCGACCATGCTGCGTCTGATAGGCTAAGCGCCGAATTGTGAAAAATTGTTTTTTACCTGTGCCGGGGCTGAAAAGGGTACTGTTTTTACCCGTGCCTGGTATAAAAAGGGTCCCCGTGAAGGGTTTCCTCCTAAAAAACGTTGTTCTGATTTCAAACTCCACGGTATCCATGTAATCGACTATGCTGCGTCTGATAGGCTATAGTTTTGGTGCCAAATAGCAAAAAGCTGATACTAACCCGTGCCTGGGTTGAAAAGGGTCCCCGTAAAGGGTTTCCTCCTAAAAAACGTTGTTCTGATTTCAAACTCCACGGTATCCATGTAATCGACTATGCTGCGTCTGATAGGCTATAGTTTAAGTGCCAAATAGCAAAAAGCTGATATGAACCCGTGTCTGGGTTGAAAAGGGTCCCCGTAAAGGGTTTCCTCCTATAAAACGTTGTTCTGATTTCAAATTCCACGGTATCCATGTAATCAACTATGCTGCGTCTGATATGCTATAGTTTAGGTGCCAAATAGCAAAAAGCTGATATTAACCCGTGCCTGCGTTGAAAAGGGTCCCCGTGAAGGGTTTCCTCTTAAAAAAACGTTGTTCTGATTACAAATGCATCGATAACCATTGTAGTCAACTATGCTGGTATCCATGTAATCGACTATGCTGCGTCTGATAGGCTATAGTTTAGGTGCAAAATAGCGAAAAACTGATATTAACCCGTGCCTGGGTTGAAAAGGATCTACGGAAGGGTTTGCTCCATAAAAATCTTTGCTCTGAGTGCAAATGCAACAGAAACCATTGCAGTCGACTATGCTGCGTCTGATAGGCTATAAACTCTTTGAGATATAAAAGAAAAAGACAAGTTCGGAAAAATGCCCGAAGGGCATGAAAAAGACCAAATATTATTTCAGAATGACACAGATAGAAAAGTATGACACAAGGATTTTCACAAGATCAAACATTTTATGAAACGTGTGTGAACTGGAAAGTTACAAACTGAAATAATATTTACGTCAATCTATTTTTTTTCATTTCAAGGCACTGGGCTCCGGTTGTGAGCACACTCACCGTAAAAGGGTTCAGCCCGCAAACACCATATTAATTAAGCAAGTCATTTGATACAGTATTCACAAATAAAAAGAGGATATGTTCACAGCAGCAAATTATTTTTTTGCAGCATCAAATGAAGTGAAATAAAATTCGAACAGAGATTGTGCCTTCCTTGAGAATGACAAAAAAAGATATTGGCGTAAATATTATTTCAGTTTGTAACTTTCCAGTTCACACACGTTTCATAAAATGTTTGATCTTGTGAAAATCCTTGTGTCATACTTTTCTATCTGTGTCATTCTGAAATAATATTTGGTCTTTTTCATGCCCTTCGGGCATTTTTCCGAACTTGTAGATTAATAATAGATAAAATGAAGAGAAAAAAAAGATATGCGGCTAAAAAAAGTGCGCTTTCACATCCAAATCATTGTGAAAAACGGCAGCAAAAAATAAAAACAAAATAACATACAGTAACCCGGAGGAGCGGGAGGGCATGTCGTAATCCGAACGAACAACAACGTAATGTACATACAAAACTCAAATCGAGTCAAATCATTTCATAGAAAGTCCACGATGCTGCAATTTCAGTGTTCATTCTTACGTGGTCACGTGGCAAATGATGCAGACGACATGTGCCTGTTGCTGAGTCGTACGAAAATGCAACGCAAAAGCGAGTCTTGCGACACTCGCCGGCACAGCTCAAGGAATCGCTCGGGATGGCACGAAATGTCTAAATAAAAGTCTCGCACAAACGTGTAATAAAAAACGCACGTACATACGCACGCACGCATGCACGCACGCACTCACGCACACGCACACGAGCACGCACGCACACGCACACGAGCACGCACGCACACGCACGTACGCACGCACGCATCGCACGCCGGGCACACACGCACACGCTCACGCACGCACCGCACGCACACGCACACGAGCACGCACGCACTGCGCGCCGGGAGCACACGCACACGCGCACACATGTACTCACGAACTCACGCCCACGCGCACGCAGGCACGCATGCACCGCATGCACACGCACACGAGTACGCACGCACCCCACGCTCACGCACCGTACGCACACCCGCAGGCATGGAAAATGGCTTTAGCTTTTGATGTTTGATTATGAATAAACAGACGCGTCTTACTTTCTCGTAAATAGTATTGTTTTCATGGCCCTTCCACCCGTCGATGGCACGGAAATGCACCGGGTTATCTCGATACTGGCATAAATACGCCAGCAATTTTACCGGTCTGAAATTACAATATAAGCCAATATAAAAGTTGGTGGTACGAACTTTGTGCATAATTTTCAATATAAAAATACGCAGTAGTCTAACATGCATTTCTGAAACTGGTGATGTGATGACTTGAACTTGATAAACATCAGAAAAAAGTGCGCTCTCTGCGCATTTAAAAGGCGGAATATGATTTAAAAGGTAAGTGGCAAAGAAGAACACAAAAAAATAAGATTTATATACAATACTAGCAAATTGACCCGTGCCTACGGCACGGTTAGCTGATAAATACAACTATTATTTTTGAGTTGGTTTTCCCTTTTGACCTTGCCTACGACGCGGACTCAAAATGCATTGCATTTTGATTTTGAGCTGCTTTAACCGACTGTTGTTGATTTACCATAGAAGTGATCGTTTACCCTAACCTAAGCCAGGCCTTTTAGAGTGTAAATGTCAAAAAGGCAAACTTTTCTGAACATTCGCTGCAAAACGGCCAGTTTTGTGTGGTATGTTTACTACTCTTACCTTTAACCCTAACGTTAGCCCAGGATTTTTGATAGAATGGAAATGACAAAACAGCAACATTTTACTGAATACCCGTAGCAAAGCTCACCTAAGCCAAGCCTTTTAAAGTTTAAATGACGAAAAATGCAAAACTTTTCTGAATATTCGCTGCAAAACGGCCACTTTTGTGTGGTATGTTTACTACTCTTACCTTTAACCCTCATCTTAGCCAAGGATTTTTGATAGAATGGAAATGACAAAACAGCAACATTTTACTGAATACCCGTAGCAAAGCTCCCGCTTTTGTTTTGAATGTTTACTTCTTTTCCCCGCTTATCCTAACCTAAGCCAGTTCTTTTTGATCGAGTGCAACAAAAAGCAACACGTTTCTGAGTACCCATTGTGTAAAACGGTCGCTTTTGTTTTGTTGTGTAGCTTTTCTATCCTAAGTGACGCGTTTTCTATGATAAAAAAACAAATGAAGGAAAAAGCAACGATTTTCTACATTTTACTGAATACCCGTAGCAAAGCTCCCGCTTTTGTTTTGAATGTTTACTTCTTTTTCCCGCTTACCCTAACCTAAGCCAGTTCTTATTGATCGAGTGCAACAAAAAGCAACACGTTTCTGAGTACCCATTGTGTAAAACGGTCGCTTTTGTTTTGTTATGTAGCTTTTCTATCCTAAGTGACGCATTTTCTATGATAAAAAAACAAATGAAGGAAAAAGCAACGATTTTCTAAATAGTCGTTGTAAACACCGGCTTTATAAAAAGTCTACCTTGTGAAAAGAGCGATTAACTTGCAAGCGATTGTTTTAAAAACTCGTTTTTTTGTGAAAAAACTCCGTCGTTTACAATGGAGTCCTTGCAATTCTTACGATTGTCTCGCTTGTTGGTTGTCGCTCTTGAGCAAAAGGCATCATGATGACTAAAGTCATGTGGAATGACGATTTAAACTTTGCATTGTCATTAGAAAATGGAGTATGAGTATTCAGCTGATGATGACTTAAATAGCAAAATTGGCTCAAACTTGTAAATTTTAATAGCCAATCAACGTAGCGGAACGGACCTGACTTACACAGTTACTATCATAGATAATCTTATTTTTGAGTGTTCTTATTCACTACATAATTTTTTAATCATATTCCGCCTTTTGAAAACGCAGAGATCGCGTTTTTAACAGGGACAACGGTCCACTTTAACACACCGGAATGTAGCTACAATGTATCGCAAAATGTACCACATTTCTGCTTCATTCCGGTATCATTCGTACAAATGGTGGTGATGTGAACCATTGCTGCTCCATACCGCCTACCGGAATGAAGCGTGAATGTGTGCAGTGATGTAAACGGAATGAATCATATTTGCACAATTATGTAACTTCAACAATGCTTGGATCCTCATTAATGCAACAATAATGCATCAGTAAATGAAAAGAGGGATTACTGTAATTTCCGTTTCTATGCAGCAACGCACATATTATTGCATAGAAATGTTGCTTTGCAGCTGCAATGTACATTCCTGCGTGATCATGCAAAATACATTGCAGCTCCATTCCGTGTTATTCCATTCCATTTCACATTCCATGTTAAAGAGGACCGTTTTCCTGTGTTTTCTCCAATATTCTAGCTTTTATTTGAGACATTTAAAGTTTTGAAACAGCGTTTAGATTCCCTATAGTCAGTCCTTATTATGCTATCAGACGCCATTTTTCACTTTTGGGCCGCCATCAATTGCTGTCGTGCGACCGCTACGTTGAAAACGAAAATGAAGTTGACTTTCGTATTCCACGTCTCAATTTACCCCAAGAACTATTTCTTTCAACCCTTTCAAAACTAAATGTGAACAAAAAAGTAAGGGTGAACACTTGAAACCGGGTCAAAATCCTGCGAACTTTTAAAAATGCCTGATTTTTTTACCCAAAAAGGGTCGCGGCAAAAAAAAATTAACTAAATTTTTGAAATGTAAGTATGAAATAACCACAGGTAACATTTTCTTCGACTATAAAAGTTTCGCAGGTAAAAATGGAAAGGGCGAACACAGAACAAAGTCAAGACCTTGCGAACTTTCAAAAGTGCCCAATTTTTACCCCAAAAAAATTAAAGCAAAAAAGTTAAGCAATTTTTTTAAAATATAAGTATGAAATTACCCTAGGAAACATATTAGGAAACTACAAAAGTGTCGCAGATAAAAATTGAAAAGGCGAACACATGTAACCAGGCCAGATAAAAATTTAAGACACTGCGAAGTCTTAAAAATGTTTAATTTTTAACCTAAAAAAAGGTCCGAGCAAAAACTTAACCCAATTTTTAAAATTTCCGGATGGGATTACCCCAGAAAACATTTTTGTTCGACTGCTGAAATTGAGAAGACAAAATCAGGTCTAGGCTCTGCAAACTTTCAAAGTGCTCAATTTTTACCCCAAAAAAGCCGGGACAAGAAATGAACCAAATTTTCAAAATGTAATATGAAGTTTACCGCAGGAAACATTTTTGTTCGACTGTGTCGCAGGTAAACATTGAAAAAGCGAAAACACACACAACCAGGTCAACACACTGCTAACTATCAAAAATGCCCAATTTTTGACGCCAAAAAGGTAGGGGCAAAAATTAACCTAATTTTGCAAATCTCCGGAAAGAATTACCCCAGAAAACAATTTTGTTAGACCGTAGAAAGAGCAAACACAAAACCAGGTCTACATGGGTACACAAAACCTGGCTTTACATTGGAACACCTGCAGTTAAAGCGCATTTCTTTAATAGCATTAAGAGCATTTTTGTTTTTAATTTTCTAAAATAAAGCGCCCTTTTTCACCGTTTTTCTGGAAAAAAGCAGACTGCTTTTTTTCACTGCATTATTTTTAGTTGCTTGGAAAAAAGCATTTTCATGGTCACAAGCAGCATTATTTTGGTAGAAAAGTTTGCCACTCGCTAAATAAATGCAAGCATGTATGCAGTGTCCACCAGAAGCTAAAAAAATGCTGCATTAAACCGCAAAAAACTGCTCAAAAAAAGCTACAGCATTTTTTTGATTTTATTGCTAAAGTAATGCTGTCCACAGAAATGCTATTTTATACTGAAATAAAGCTTAGAAAATGGCGCATTTTTGTTACAGCATTATGTTGCTTCTGAGGTGCTTTGTTTTGCTTCTCAAAGCATTAGAATTGCCGTTTCTCCGGTGTCAAGACCTGCAAACTTTTAAAAATGCCCAAATTTTGACCCCAAAAAGGATCGGAGCAAAAAATATAACTATATTTTTAAGATCTAAGAATTAATTAATTCTAGGAATCATTTTTGTTCGACTGTGAAAGTGTCGCAGGTGAAAATTAAAAGGGCGAACACATGTAACAAGTCAAGAACTACTGACTGCGAACTATTAAAAATGCCCAATTTTTACCCCAAAACAAGTCGGAGCATAAAATTAAACCAATTTTCAAAAATTCCAGATGGAATTACCCACGGAAACATCTTTTTCGACTGTGATAGTGTCGCACGTAAAAATTGAAAGGGCCAACACTTGAAACCCGGTCAAAACCCTGCGATTTTTAAAAAAATGCCCAATTTTCAAAATCTTCGGATGGAATTACTCCCAAGAAATTTGTTCGACTGTGAAAATGTCGCACGTCAAAAAAATAAAAGGGCGAATACATCTTGATGACGTTTGGAGCATACAGTATTACCCCCATTAAACCCCCCCCACCATTAATCCCCCCACCAATAAACCCCCACCCCCCCCCCCCGACAAGTTTCCGAATAATCCCCTCCCACAAATAGTCCCCCATGGGGGTTAATTGGAAACCTGTTTGAAACACATACCCAGCGAATTCAGTGACTGAATGCAGTGACATTGGTGAAATTGTGCTACCAAAGGTCCCAAAGGGATGAGTTAATGGTAATTTCATTACAAAAGGCTGTTACAAAAGGAAATCTCTGTTTAAAGTAGAAGTTTCTGCGACTTTCTTTCCTGCCATGCAAGGTGTTTTTGCCATTTTCCAACAAACCCCCACCCCTAGAATTTTTTGTAAATAAACTCCCCCCCCCCCCCACCAATAATCCCCCCCAATAAACCCCCACCCCTAAAAGTCGCTGACGTATTAATCCCCCATGGGGGTTTATTGGGGGTAATACGGTATATACAGGGTGAACCAAAAAAAAGGTTCCAATTCTAAAATGCTCTCACTGGCGTGTGCTGAGGTGTTTAGAGCTGAAAATTTGAACACTATTAGAAAACAGTTGGAGGTTTTTCTGACTATTTTTTTTTACGGTATGTTGCCCCTATCACTCACTACAGCAAAATATCTGAAAAACATGAAAAATCGACAAATGTGGTGAAATGCAGAGGGTTAATTTAGCTGTAACAAAGACTAAATGATGAACGTTGGTGACAACCTGAGTGTTCACAACTCAAAAAAGATGAAAAAACAATATGCACACACAGTAGCTTGGAAATGCCGAATGCTGAATTGCATTTAAACAGTCATTGATCAACCTGATGTTTCACTTCGAGTCTGAGCGTGCGTGAGCGGTTCTGCCCAGAACAGATGCGAATTTATCTTTCCAGGTGCAAACTGTTTTTCTTTTTTTTTAATTCACACAATTTGCCACTCTGATACAATATTTTTCACCATAGCAGACTGGTTATTTTCTGCAGTGAAAGATGCAATTCCATTTTCAGTCGTTGCTGCCATCATGGTTAAGTGGACGGCAGAGAAGCGAGTCTGGTGTGCCAATTGGTCGAAACATGCGAATAACTTTTCCATAGTGGTTCGGCAATTTGTACAAAATTCAATTTTGCCCCGCATGGCGATACATTAGTTCGGAAGTCCGTTTATGAGCAATGATAAACAGTGAGATTATGAATGAACGTTGTTTTTCGTCAAAAATCGCTATTTTTTGAAAATTGCACTGTAAAAAATGAACAGAAACGAGTAAACCAAGCAAAATTTGATCACAAAAAATTCTCAAAGTGTTCTAACAGTGTTCCAAGTTTTAAGCCATGAGGTTCTTGTTTCAGCTAAATCAACCCTCTTTATTTCACCACATTTGTCGATTTTTCATGTTTTTCAGATATTCTGCTGTAGTGAGTGATAGGGGCAACATACCGTGAAAAAAAATAGTCAGAAAAACCTCCAACTGTTTCTAATAGTGTTCCAATTTTCAGCTCTAAACACCTCAGCACACGCCAGTGAGAGCATTTTAGAATTGGAACCTTTTTTTGGTTCACCCTGTATTATACAGAGTTGCTGCAGGACAGCGAGTAACATTTGAAAACGCGCGCTGGTCCAGGTTCAACCACATAATGCGTGATGCGCTGTCTGCTGGCTTCGCTCGCTCGCGTATCCGCATGATTTTTTTCAATTCTTTTTTTGTACACCGATTGACGTACTGGTCACCAAGATAACTGCCATATCCAACGTGTCCGTATGGCGCGATATTACTATTTGGTTCGGCGCCTGACCAATAAATTGAATCGTATGGCATTGCCCATGTTCGTCCGGCACCTTCGAACCTGCAGAAGAAGGATTTTTTTGTATGCGTCTAGTTCGAAGCCCTTTTTTGGACTACCATGATTAAAAAAAATACTTGTGCAGCCACTGCAATTTTTGTTCAGACCCTTGTTCAGTTTTCTAATGCATGTCAGTGCGGTTCTGGGCACCGTCAGAAAAACATGATGTTTCACTTTTTAAAAATCTATTTGCATGCGCGCGAAAAACATTCGAAAAAAATTTTCATGTTCTCCAACCCATAACCATACTACACACACATATGTAGGTATTGTGGATTTATTCAAACGTGTCCGGACTAACGTGACGTCATTTTATTTAAAAACGCCCGTTTGTCAAAATACAGGCACTAAAATTTCAGTTTGGTGTGACTGATTCGACATTCACCATTTGTTTACGGGAAGAAATCGGCTAAACGGATAGTATGGTTTGCTGTGAACGACAAGCGCATGTTTTGTGGCACATGACGTCATTTCAGTGGGACACGTTTACAAAAATAAGCCATAGTATGTTTTTTTTCATTTACAGTTATTTTTTGAAAATTTTTTGTTTAGTGCCCAGTTGCTTTTCTGTTGAGTTTACCATCGCCAGCCGGTCCATCGGTCAGGCACTTCACTTGGCACGAGCGGCCGCTTGTAGGCGACCCAAGTCCAGGTTCCGCCGTACAGTGGGGATTTCAGATCACTCTAAATTGAAAAAAAAATGTCAACGGGAATGTCCCCCGATTAAACATGGCATCTTTTTCAGGGTGCAAGGAGCGCGCGAAATTTAAATCACTGAAAGAAAAAAGACTTTTAGAAAGGCCAATTCTGTATCAAATTGGCCGTGTTTCGTAAAATTGATTTAATAATTTGTTATTCGTGGTATTCTGTTTGTTCTTTTGTCCGTTGCGCATGATATTAGGAAATATTTTTTCATCTTGGCATTCTTGAAAAACACAACTCTTATTCTGCGACTAATACTACCTTTAATGAAGAATAAAATGAGTGCCTTGGCCCGTTTATACCTGACGTATGCGCACACGGCACGGTACGGCACGTCACTTTACGTCACTTTACGTCACAAACCTGTGTTATTGTATAGTACCGTTCCATACAGACGTATTCATGTATGGCATGCCACGTCACTTTAGATCTCGTGTTATTGTATAGTACCGTTCCATACAGACGTATTCATGTACGGCATGTCACGTCACTTTAGGTCTCGTGTTATTGTATAGTACCGTTCCATACAGACGTATTCATGTACGGCATGTCACGTCACTTTAGGTCTCGTGTTATTGCATGCTACCGTTCATACCTGACATACATACGTCGACGTACGTCTGCATACGTCAGGCATAAACGGGCTTTAGTTTTTGACAGTTTTTTTTTCAAAACGCCCTGTGTATCCTGTGTGTGACAACTAAACTCAAATTTTTAGATATCTTGCACAAAAATTTAGGTATCCGAAAACAAACTGCGCCAAAATGGCTGTCTATTAACAGCACTTGCGAATGCGTAAAATAAATGCTAATGCTGAGAAAAAATCTGCAACAGTACCAGTACCATATGACACAAGTTTGCATTAACGGTCCAATCAGTGTTTGGCAATTAAACCGATAAAAATACCGGATATGTTTCATCGGGCAGAATTGCTAGACCGCCGGTTTTGGTGTCAAAATGATTGCAGGCGTCCATGGCAGCTTCCCATTCGACTTTTGGCGATGCCACGTACACCCAGCATGACTGTTTGTAAAAGTAGGTGTCGGTGGCTATGGTAGCACACTGGTTTTGGATAACTGAAAACCAAAAAAACAGCTAAGGAAATCCTACATGCGTGGTGGTCCAGAATTATGGGCATACTTTCCTCATCTGCTTTGAGGACATACCAAACGAAACGTTAACAAATTGTGTTGAAATCTGGTACAGAGTACAGACAATAGATACTTTATAAAGTGGAAATTTTGTTTATTGGCATTAAATTTCCTGTTCACTGAGCATCTGATTATATCTCTTTTCTTTCGATTTTCGGTGGTTCACGGTCAGTTTACACAATATAACAGGTTTTTATCATTAAGACTTTTTTTATTTGGTACATGAAACGTAAAAATAGTTTTAAATGCCTGTTTTTTATTGTGAATATTTCATTCAAAATTCCTGACAAGCAAATTTGCTTGCTGACACTGCTAATTTGAATCCCCCCTCGATCGTCAGCTGCGGTATTTAATATCTACAGAGTGGCCCAGAAGTAGTATCCCACACTTTGACAAGCTGTATCTCGCAAACGGCTGAACCGATTGAGCTGAAATTTTAAACAAACAATAATAAAAGTCTAACTTAGAAGTGTGCCAATTTTTAGCCTAGTCGGTTCATAGGTTGGTGAGTTGCGGAGACAAAACCAAAAAACGTGTTTTTCTCACGTCACTACAACAAAACTCCGAGTATTTATGCTTTTATCACTTCTGAAAAACATTGAAACTGAAACAGGAAGTCTTCTCAACCTAAGCTGCAGCTATTCATGATAAAAAGAACCAGTAAACTGGAAGAATAAAGAGGAAAAACCGTGCGCTGCAAGCTATCAAGCGCCAAGACAGAGGGAAACATCATGTTTTCGAATGCGCCGTTAGCCGCAAGAGAAACGTGCTGACTAACAGACCAACCCTTTTGACTTTTTTTGTTTCGTTTGATTGGTGAGAACAACTTGTTGTATTCTCTTTCGTTTTCAGGCCGTGAAATGAGCCGACTTCCGATCGAAAATCGTGTATTCGTTGTGAAGAATTATTACCAAACACAAAACTCTGCTGAAACCGCCCGGCGGTATTTGAACGAGTTTGGCAGGTCATTCAATCGGAAAGAAGTGAAATCAATTCGTGATTTGAAATCATTTGATCATTTGAAATCATTTGATCAAATGTGAAAAAATTGAATATTATTGTTTATAATTGTTGAAGCGGTTATTAAAGTGCAAAAAAACGGAGAAAATGGTCGGAAAACACTGAAAAAAAGACATTTTTCGAGTTCTGGAACCGTAACTTACCTACCTACAAACCGACTGGGCTAAAAATTGGCACAAATCTAAGTTAGACTTTTATTATTGTTTGTTTAAAATTTCAGCTCAAGCGGTTCAGCGGTTTGCGAGATACAGCTTGTCAAAGTGTGGGATACTACTTCTGGGCCACTCTGTAGATACAAGCTATAGTCGTCCTGGATAATTTGTAGTATTAGCTGATTGGCTGGTTGTTTTGCCTGAATGTCAAGTTCAAAAAAGAAATTTAATCTTTTTTTATGGTTTTTTTGATTTTTGATGTGCGAGCATTTGTAAGGCAAATGGTCTTTTGCGGCCGAAGTATAGCGGCCTGAAGGATTGCGGCCTGGACGATAGCGGCCGGAGCATCGCGGCCTGGACAATCGCGGCCTGGAAGATTGCGGGCCGGGGCGATTGCGGCCTGGGAGGATTGCGGTCTGGGAGGATTGCGGTCTGGGAGGATTGCGGCCTGGGACAATTGCGGCGCGGGACGGTTGCGGCCGAAGTATAGCGGCCTGGACGATAGCGGCCGGAGCATCGCGGCCTGGACAATAGCGGCCTGGAAGATTGCGGCCCGGAACGATTGCGGCCTTGGACGATTGCGGCCTGGGACAATTGCGGCGCGGGACGATTGTGGCCCATTAGTTGGGAAATTTTAATGTAAAACCTTGTTTCTGATTTGGGAGACACAGAAAAATAAAAAGCAGCAGTTTTGATGGCGGAATTTCGTTTTGCAACGGCGGCGGCGGCGGCGACCAGGATCCACTGTCCAGATCGTATTTCTCCTCTGCTCATCGTTGAAAATTTGTAAATGGCTGTGGAGCCAGTTTGGCAGACATGGAACGCCAAAACTGATGCTTTTTATTTTTCTGTGCCTCCCAAATCAGAAACAAGGTTTTGCATTAATTTTCGAACTCAAATTCCAACTGTTCGCTTTCACAAAGGCGTGCGTTCGATTGCGGCCAATTAGATAGAGGCCGAAGCATTGCGGCCGAAGCATCGCGGCCTGAAGGATAGCGGCATGAAGAATCGCAGCCTGAAGGATTACGGCCAGGGACGATTGCGGCCAGGGACGATTGCGGCCAGGGACCATTGCGGCCAGGGACGATTGCGGCCTGGGACAATTGCGGCCCACGAAATATTGGTGCTTTGTCATTGTCTTTGTCGCACGCAACTGGTTATATTATTCCTATTGTTATGCTCGCACACGAGTTTTCATTTTTTCCAAAAAAGTTGTCTTCTTGTTTATTGATCAGTAATTAATTATTTTTTTCTTAGAACCCAAAATCGAAATCTTCCATTCTCAACTTTCCTTATCGCCGAGCCCAGATAGAGATAGATTCGAAAATTTTTTGGGGGGCAGCCCCCCCCCCCCAGCCCCCTAGAATTTGACCTGAAAAGGTGACAAAGCATGAAAACATCGTGGACCGCAATCGTCCCGCGCCGCAATTGTCCCAGGCCGCAATCCTCCCAGGCCGCAATCCTCCCAGGCCACAATCGTTCCGGGTCGCAATCTTCTAGGCCGCTATTGTCCAGGCTGCGATGCTCCGGCCGCTATCGTCCAGGCCGCTATACTTCGGCCGCAATCGTCCCGCGCCGCAATTGCCCCAGGCCGCAATCCTCCCAGGCCGCAATCGCCCCGGGCCGCAATCTTTCAGGCCGCGATTGTCCAGGCCGCGATGCTCCGGCCGCTATCGTCCCGGCAGCAATCTTTCAGGCCGCTATACTTTGGCCGCAAAAGACCATTTGCCTCACAAATGCTCGCATATCAAAAATCAAAAAACCATAAAAAAAGATTAAATTTCTTTTTTGAACTTGACATTCAGGCAAAACCACCAGCCAATCAGCTAATACTACAAATTATCCAGGACGACTATAGAAGGTGCAGCTTCCTTGTCGGGCCTTCCCAAGGTGCATCCAGCCTTTCGGTGGACAGAGGGGGCTGCCTCACTCTCTCCGATGCACAACCAACGATCGACGGGGGGTCAGCTGTGTCGTCGTGCGATCGAGAATCACGACATGAGCGTTTTGATATTTCTCAACCAACGCTCATACATGTAATTCAGCGTTGATTAGTAAAAAACACAATACTGATGTGACAATTGTGACAGCCAAACATCCATCGCACACGTTTGTTAACAATACTTTCACGTTCACGAATACATGTACCAAATGGCGGCTCCATTTAGTCCACGTTTAATATGATCTCTAGCCAAATAAAAAATGGGCTCATAATTCGGGACCACCCTGTATAATGTACCCACTGCACAAAAACACTGGCACCAAAAAAAACTCATGTTTGCCGTGTTGTTGTTGAGCATCGCATCACTTTCAACCTCAGCCTCAAACAAGTCAAAAATTAGGACTGCTCTTTTCAATTTTGATGATCGACACAAAACTGACAGCTAATTCGTTTCAGTGTCCGTTTAGTGTTCTGTTTCCTAACTGTGTAATGCTTACCGCCAGAAAACACGGGTAACCACAGATGTGTGAAAATTATCCAATAATAAATAAAACGGCGACGGAAAAGTTTCATTTTTACATATTCACTGGGAAAAGTATGTAGCTGCAGATACAAAACAGAATCTGATATGATGTACAGTAAGTACAGTACAGTAAAATATATATTGAAGTTCATATTTTTTTATTTTCAGCCGATTTTTTGATGTGACAGGATCTGATATGATAACAGCGTTTGCAAATATGCACGCATCAATAAATTTGGAGTAGATGGACATTATTAAACAATTGAATGATCAATAGAACACACATGCGCGACAAAGACCAATGTATTATCTTTTATTTTGGTTCCATCCATCCATCCAACCATCCATTTTATTTCGCGAAAAAAGCAGGAACCTCCAATAAAACTGTATGAACAGCATGAAATTCGGAGACCCAATGTTGCGATTCCAACCAACAATCAGGGCCGTGACGCCGCCAAGCGGCACAACATCAAAGTTGTTAACAATAAGCAAAAAATGTTTTTTGCTTTTTTGCTTTTTTGTACCACATTGTTATTGTTGTATTTCATGTTTGTTCTGCCTCTATTGTATTTATTATTAAGCTATTAATTCAAACTGTATGAATGCGCCTTAAGCCTTTTTATTGAGTTTTTGGGCAATGGACACAACTGAGGAGACCACCATTGCTCGGCGTCTTGTGCTTGGGTCGAAACGCCATGTTTTGTTGGTTTTTTCTTTGGTTAGATCTGGGACTCAATGCGTTTATTATATTCAAAACTCAATAGTTTAGCAATAATGGTCAATCATACGTTCGTTTACGCCACTGATCAATCCCAAATCCTCACACACGTAATTATCGTGGAATGTACGTTTATAAAACAACAAGTTCGGTAAATGAAATGAAAGCACTGTAACCCTCATGGCCTGGTGGTAGCACGTTAGATTCTTGTCTGTGCGTTCGGGAGATCGAGCCCGCGGAAGGGTGTATAGGCACTAAATGACAGAGAAAACTCGTTGGGCACCCTACTCGACGGCGTTCTTCATGCTGGTCTGGGTAGCCCTGGCTAAAAAACATCGCCTAAAATCCCCGAACAACAACAACAACACCCGGTTTATAAGGCCCGAACTTCCTAAACTGAATAAAACAGCTTAACTATGATAAGTAGTTGTCGCAGTTTTGCTGAGTACTTTGAAGAACGAGTGAAGACATTAAAAAGTTTTACGCAGCAAAAAACTGTTTTTTTCCTGCTTCAGTATATTCATGCGGATGCGCGAGCGAGCGCCAGCGAGCGGACAGCGCATCACGCATTATATGGCTGAATATGGACCTGCGCGGGTTTTCAAAATTTACGCGTTGTCCTACAGCAACGAACATACATGCTGGAAACTTGTTACTGTGCACACGAAGAGACCTGCAGTGGTTGCTAACTGTGCCGAAGAGAAAATTCCACCAGACTTCTTTACGTTCGTTGTAGACACGAAAAACCTATTCTGAAATCTTGGTTACTTATTCTTGTTTCTCCTTTTTTTCAGCT
>JASANC010001453.1:0-42916 GCA_030248135.1 Theristus sp. LFF4_11 | reverse complement strand
TGGCACATAAATTGCGAGTTTCCGCTGGTTTTGCTTTGCGACATTCGGCATTTTGCCCAGAAGAGAACAGAAAATATTGAAGATAAAATGGAAAACCGTAAAATCTGTTGATATCCTTGCGGCAACAGAACAGTTTCAATTGTCTAAACTTGATTTAAAATGGTTTCAGAAATGCTGCTGGGCTAGCTAAGGGGATCAAGTAGAATTGCATGTCTCCATTAGGGATGGAGCCGGTTCCGCTCCGGATTCCGGCGCCTAAAATTGGATCCGGATCCGGTCCGGATTCCGGAGCAAATTTGCCGGATCCGACCGGAACAGCCGAGCGAGACCCTAGCGTGAATTCACCAGTTAATTCCTCCGTTTCAGAGCTGTTCAATGGTTTGACAAATTCGTTTCAGTGTTTTGTTGGTTTCGTTGTTCTGCAAACAACGCCCGCTGGTTCGCATTTGGCATGTGATCAGTGTGAGCGTTGCTTGCAGTGTTCTGATCAATGGTAATGACAAAAACAGTTGCCATTTTTGTGAACAGTACCGAAGATACATAGGAATTTTTGTCAGTTGTTGTTGTTGTTGTTGTTGTAACTTTTGGTTGATTCATGTGCCGTGTCTGTGCTGTTTTATGCTGAAAATGTGATGAAGGAAGGAACGACGAAATGAGCACGGATGTTTTTAGACATAAAAACGCAATTCCGGTTCGGATTCCGGCAATTTCGACCGGATCCGGGCTCGGTCGGAACTAGCTTCGGTCGGATCCGGTCTGGACTCCGGAAAATTTACCGGATCCAGCTCCAGCCCTAGTCTCCATTTCCCATTTTGGCCTCTTTGCGTACTGCATTGCGTACCTTGGGAAATTCTTCGCCCGCGTAGCCAGCACGAAAACTGTAATGGCCAGGATCGAACACAAGCGCGCCGACCTCATCTAAAAAATACAGATGTTTTACCGTTTGCATCGAGTTCGAGTCGACAATTCCGTCATTTTGATTATCGCTCTAGTAACGCGCTACGCTAGTCGCAACCAACCTCCTCCATATACGCCGCCGCTCATTTTAATCTTGTCTTGGCTTGACTCGGCAACTTAATCCAAGTCAAGTCCAAATCAAAACCAATCGTTTTTCTGCTTTTTTAGTGGAGCGGAGCGGAACTGTCGTCGTCGTCGAATCGAAAGTCGTCGCCTTTTTTTTAATATTTGAAGCACGCCCCCCACCGATTCCGGAAACCCGAAGGTACCAAACTCCGGTGGGATTGGGGAACGGACGGCTCACCATCCCGTGGAACCAATACCCTCGCCACGTGAGGGGGACAGCCTCTAAGCCCCGCTCTGTCCTGGGGGCACCAGTGATCTTAGCCCGATTTCGGTTTCGGTGGCCTGCGGTCGCTATATCCCCGCAGGGCAGCGAATCCGAAAGCTTTTTAGTTGAAAACCAGTGTAGTTATTAGAGTAGAGAGCTACACTGGCCTTCCTACACCAACTCTTGTCGACCACCAGATTTTCCTCCGGCACTTTTGATTTTTTTTAAATTATTGTAGATCTATTCGAACGTGTCGAACTTGAATGACCTATTTGCTTTCAACCCGCTCGTTCTCATGCACAGGCCAGGCACTAAGGTAATTTACTTGAAGCGGATTTCAGAAAAGAAGGGCAGGGCCAGGGCAGCCGAGGTTTGGGAGTAGGGTTGTTAAAAAAACAAAAATCGCCATTTTTGTTTGTTTTTTTTCAAATTTTTTTCAAATTTTTCAAAAATCAAAGTTGTGCTAAATCAATCAGGGAGTCCGACCGAAGAACCACATATGATATGCAAGCGCCTCCCGAATGACTCCCGTATGGCGGAACTTTGCAGATTTTGTTTTGGTGACCTCAATTACCCTTTTTCCAAACCGTCACCATGCCTCTTCTTGTGTTTTGACCTCCAAAACGTCACTAATTGTCCCCAGCTAAACTAATGCTGAAGTGAAGACAAACATACCGCCTTGAAATTCGATCAATTCTTCTGATGGTGTCGCGACGACACGACACGAAGCAGCAACCAGACAACGTAGCGTTTGCAAACGGAGCAGCGAGCACAATCGGACGCTCTGCGAGGCGAATCGTCACCTTATCTGCATCGGATCGGAAATGGTAGGCCAACAAGCTTTGGGACGCTCAAAAACTTCATCGCAGATGTTGTCGAAGCCTAAAATCAGTCGGTAAAACGGTCCAAAATCGACTGCTAAAGGTTTTACGAGGTATAATCAAAGAAATTTTTTGTTGAACTTTCGAAAAATTGTGCCAAAATTGAGGTTTTCAGAGCATACCGTATTACCTCTATTAAACCCCCCCCCCCCAAAATTAAACCCCCCCAAAATAAACCCCCACCCCCTCGACAAGTTTCCAAATAATCCCCCCCCCCAAAAATAATCCCCCATGGGGGATTATTGAAACCTGTTTGAAACACATACCCAGCGAATTCAGTGGCTGGTTGCAGTGAAAATGATGAAATTGTGCTACCAAAGGCCCCAAATGGATGAGTTAATGGTAATTTCATTACAAAAGGCTGTTGTAAAAGGAAATTTCTATGTAGAATAGAAGTTTCTGCGACTTCCTTCCTGCCATGGAAGGTATTTTTGCCATTTTGCCCACTCCTAAAAATGGTTTCCAAATAAACCCCCCCCAAAATAACGCCCCCCCCCCCCAAAAAATAAACCCCCACCCCCAGAAGTCGCTGAAGAAATAAACCCCCATGGGGGTTTATTAGAGGTAATACGGTATTAGAGGAAAATCTTTCGAATTTTTGTTTTTTTTCAAATTGGCATTTTTTTAATCACTTTTTTTAAATTTTCATTTTTGTTTAACAACCCTACCGTATTACCTCTAATAAACCCCCATGGGGGTTTATTTCTTCAGCGACTTCTGGGGGTGGGGGTTTATTTTTGGGGGGGGGGCTTTATTTTTTTTTGGGGGGGGGTTATTTGGAAACCATTTTTAGGAGTGGGCAAAATTGCAAAAATACCTTCCATGGCAGGAAGGAAGTCGCAGAAACTTCTACTTTACATAGAAATTTCCTTTTACAACAGCCTTTTGTAATGAAATTACCATTAACTCATCCATTTGGGGCCTTCGGTAGCACAATTTCATCATTTTCACTGCAACCAGCCACTGAATTCGCTGGGTATGTGTTTCAAACAGGTTTCAATAATCCCCCATGGGGGATTATTTTGGGGGGGGGGATTATTTGGAAACTTGTCGAGGGGGTGGGGGTTTATTTTTGGGGGGGGTTTAATTTGGGGGGGGGGTTAATAGAGGTAATACGGTATTTGGGAGGGTCGAATTAGGGGGTTGGCACAAAAAAAATACCGTTTTTTTACCAGGGCAAACATTGGAGCCTTGAAAAAAACGGGGAAAAGACCGTTTCCGTATTTTTCCGAGTTTTTTTGTATTTTTCCGCTTTTTTCCAATTTTTGACTGTTAGTTTTTACCGTATTACCTCTAATAAACCCCCATGGGGGTTTATTTCTTCAGCGACTTCTGGGGGTGGGGGTTTATTTTTGGGGGGTTTATTTTTGGGGGGGTTTATTTGGAAACCATTTTTAGGGGTGGCCAAAATGGCAAAAATACCTTCCATGGCAGGAAGGAAGTCGCAGAAACTTCTACTCTACATAGAAATTTCCTTTTACAACAGCCTTTTGTAATGAAATTACCATTAACTCATCTATTTGGGGCCTTTGGTAGCACAATTTCATCATTTTCACTGCAACCAGCCACTGAATTCGCTGGGTTTGTGTTTCAAACAGGTTTCAATAACCCCCCATGGGGAATTATTTTGGGGGGGGGGATTATTTGGAAACTTGTCGAGGGGGTGGGGGTTTATTTTTGGGGGGGGGTTAATTTTGGGGGGGGGGGTTAATAGAGGTAATACGGGTATATCATTTTTTTCATTTTATTTTTTCATTTTATACAAGCATTTTTTCTCTCAAGCTTCAATTGTGTGTGCACGTTTTTTTTATCATTCATTGTTTCTGACTGTCGACGGTTGGTTTCATTTTGTGGATTTTGTTTCTTTGTGTAAATTCCTGGGTAGTCATCTGCCCATTCGTTTGCATCGACTTTTTTGCTTGCTTTCATTGATGCATTCACCAATTTCATCAATAATCTTGTATTTCTTTACTTTTTTTGTGACATCGTTTGTGTTTGTTTTGCATAATGGAAGTTTTGTGAATGTGTTGATGTGAACTGGCCGTGAGGCTTACAAATAAACTTTGATTCACTCGTGTTTTGTGCTAGTTACGCACCAAATTGACACTGATGTTTTGAAAGAACTGTTAAGCGAGGTGCAAGAATCGGCTGGAGCTGCCGAGCTGAGCTGAAAATTCCAAAAATTCCGAATGCCACTCAAAATCGTCTTTCTTACACGATTCTTACCCGTGCACCCCCCTCACGAAATTTTTCTGCCAGTGCACCACCCTCACCGAGAAGGCACCTGATACCCCTCTCTAAAATTAGGCAAACACCCCCCTCACCCGAGGTCCCGCTTTCGCAACTGCATACGGGTGTCAATGTGTCATTCGAGAGGTGCTTGCACATCCATCAAATATGGTTTTTCGGACCAGTACCAGAGCACCAGAGTGAGTGGGGGTTCACCCCAGAGCACCGGAGACCTCCGCCAAGACTTCACGGTATATAAGGAGATTTTATATGCAAGACTTTGCGGTATCAGGACACGTTCAATAAGAAAGACAATACTAAGTTTTATTCGCATGTCGAATGAAACCGAGATATCGAGCTTTTCGCCATGTTCCAGAGCACATTTTACGCTTTCGTTTCATCATGTTTTCTAGGATGGGCCACTCCACTGCTCAGTTTCTAGAATGGGCCGCAGCTCAGACCAACGTAAGACGACAGATACACAATTGCTGCGTTGACAGTTGCATGCACGTTGCTGCAGTTCGTTTGCATGCACTTCGTCAACGGGGCGGCGTTGTACAATTGGTATGCTCTGAAAAGATGCTTCAAACACGAATAATTCACTTTCTGGGCGCTTTCTTTCTCATTAAAACGTGCACATAAAACATACTCGCAGATCTTCGCTTTGTTTTCCCTTGCGAACGAAGGAATTTTGTAGAATGCTATTTTCTTGTCGGCGAGTTCGACGAGCAGCTCAGCAGCCTTTCGAAGCGCAGGAGACGGCAGTTGTTCCTTGTAGCACTTCGTCGCCACACAACTCACGCCAGTAACGAACTGGTCTTTAAGCAGTGCGGACACTGTTAAAGAATTTGATTAGTTTGGTTCAATATGAAATTAATAAAGAGTAAAAAAACCGTGTCCTAAAAAACTGCCACACCAGGTCCATAAAATTATCCCATGGAGGCTAACATTTTTTTCACGACATGATGATTTTTGATATTGAAATCTCATATGCTGAAGATGTGGCACATTTTTCGATACACGCGGAAATTAATGCACCTTTGTCTTGACCTAGAACAGAATTTGTAGCCACAACAAATACAGCCAGCGCCACAACAACCACAGATTGCGAAACCGTCATTGCAAAAACCAACGATTTGGATGAACACTATAGATCAGAATTGTACACCTTGAATAACATCTTTTACAAATGGCGCGCCTATTTATAAATTTTTCAGACGGCATAACCTTCCTTGATCAGCAAAGCATAAAATTTTAAAGTTGCCAACTGTGGTTCTTCCATAATTTTTTAGATCATTATGTTCAAACTAATAATTTGGATTTTCAATATGAATAAGAAAACAACTGGATCATTGCGTTTTGATTTGGATCGTTGATGCGTTGACCAAGGGCAAAAAAATTAAACAAACGATTAAAAGTGAGCTGTAATATCGAATCGTAAATCACGCTTAATGCTTGGCTGGCACGAATTGGATGGAAATGAACATTTTTACTTTAATTTTCACAAAAAAAACATTAAAAAGTTTGTACATGTGTAAAAAACATAAAATATATTATAAAAACAACTGTTATTGAAGACCAGCATTTTAATGATTGTAACGACTACAACTGCTTGTTTCATACAGGCCGCCCATTCAGTGCTGTGACACTGGATTCCCATCGTACTGCGGAGTCGCATAGGCGGGAGGCCGCGGCTGCTGCCCCACGGGCGTGTACGCCGACGGGGTGCTCACTGCAAATAAACTCTTTTTTAATCCCACCAATCACTCCCACAAACAACGGCGTTTTTTCTAGTCCCAAAACAATGCCGTTTCAACATCGACTGACAGGCTTGCGGCTGTTGGTGCTGTTGCATTTGCATCGGTGGTGTCGCGTAGGCGGCTTGTGGTGCTACGACGTGCGCGTGCCGAGTGCGCCGGCTGACACGGTTGCACACGACCACGATCACAAGCACAACAACGAACGTCAGCAGAAAGAACACAAGCAGACCACCAAGCGTCCACCACAGCCAGTGTAGGTCCACTGAAAAGCCATTAAGAAACACTTACACACAACAAGAATCGTGTGACCAATAGGCGTGTGTGTTTGTAACATACTGCATGTTCAATTAAACCCGTCACTAATTTTTATAGAGCCTTGAATTGACGAAGAACGAAAGTGTCGGGTACTGAGGTATACTGATTAAAGTGCATTAAAAAAATCAAACACTCCATTGGTGACTAATTATGTCTTTTTGCAACTCCGATTCAGTTTTTTGCGTGCTCTGTATCAAACGAAAAAGTCACAAGTTTAAACGAACAAACTGTACCATCGCCGTAGGTGCGGCTTGATGAGAAACGCATGATGATGCCACGGCTGGTGCCGTTTGCTGCGCCTGCCTCGTACTCGACGTACATTGACGACCCGGACGACCTGGGCCGATTGTAGTTCCAACAGTCACCCTCGGTGAAACTGAGAATCATGCCACGATTATTGCATTTTTTGATACGGTTTGTGTAAAATTTCATTGTTGTGGGTTCCTGTTTCGCGTTAAAAAACAGCACATGTCCCAACTCCGAACCTTGTCTCAAAGCTTGTTTGATAAGCCTGTCTAGACCGAAATCCTGCTGCAAAATCATCTGGGTTGGGCATTTGTTGCGTGTGTTCCAGGTCACTGCGATGTAATAACCTGCTCACCGAAACAGTTCAGGTGCTTTGTTGTTGCTGCCGTCGTGGAAGATCACGTGACTGCCGATTCCGAGGTCGCAGTCATTGGCGCTCTCCAACTCAACGTGATAGCTGGAAATGCTGTTCATAGACGTGCACGATTCCATGACGAAAACAAAAATCAATCGAAATAAAACTGCTACCTGTCGGTGTTTTGGTCGTTGTTGGCATGTATCAACCAAGAGCACTTTGCGTATGCCAGCTCATGGTCGTGTTGCGTCAGGCCCCAGTCATTGTGCACCCCTGGCGAACGCACCACCACGCTGTTCCAACCACTGATGCTCATGGTCTGCGTTGATCGACAGCTGGCGTTTTTCACTGAGATTTCAATCGCAAATCCAGTGGCTCCACCGCTGCCCCATGGACTGCCAACTGACGTGAATTCCACGTCCATCGTGTCTGTCCATGATGTCACTTCTGCGTTGTAACAGCTAAGACCAGGCTCATAGCTGCCACAGCTGTATGAAATGTTGTGTTATTCACTGCTACATGCACACACCCAAAACTCCCAATAATCTCCAATCCTTGCGCCTCATTTCTAGCATCCCACCTCGAATATCCACAAAGATTTTAATCTGCTTAAAGTAGAATTAATTGAATACCAACCTGAGCATGAGATGTCCATCAGTGTTTGGTCCAGAGTACAATTTGAGCGTGTCGCTGCCAAACAGCTGTGTCCTTCCAATGTTCACATGCATCACAAGTTGCTTGTTGTTTGTGTTCAACAGCCAGCTGCATTGCTGATGGGTACAGTAGTGGTGTGGGTGGTTTGGCGATGTCAACGTCAGTGTGTCCCCTTCGCTTAATGGCCCGCTCGGTCCAAGCATGCACGTGCAGTTCGTCTCACCATCCTGATTTGAATTTTGCCCCTTCGGGATTGATTTTTCAACCGTCATTTGATTTCATCCTGTGGAATTCTTTTGGACAGATTTGTATTGATGCTCCAGAGAACAAATCAAAACTGCCTGCCACGTGCCTCCGTGGTGCGTGCGTGCGTGCGTGCGTGCGTGCGTGCGTGCGTGCGTGCGTGCGTGCGTATAATAGCAATTGTATACAATTAATGAAATTCATGTCAACCCGATTGCTTACCACTGGTTCTGTTGTGATTTCGGCTGCAAATTGAAATCCAGCTGTCTGACCGCTGACTGACGAAATATAGCCAGCCGAAGCAGTGTATTTGTAAATGAACTGCATTTGTTTCTGGGAGATTCGATTGACACACGTGTCGTCGTAACTCGCTGTGCAGCTGTGTTGAACAAACAACTTTAGGACATGGTAGCTGTCATTAATTCGTACAGTATGGCCGAATAAATAAAGCAGTCATTGTATTCTCCATTGTGGTGGGATCAGCCGCAGACTAGAACGAACAAAATAATCAACTTAAAAAAGATTATTTTGATACACAATCGGTCTTCTGAAAGTCTTCTTTGCTGCATTTAAGACCCGATTTTTCAGAATAGCAACTTCCTCTGGGCACTAGAATGCAAAGTTTTTCCAATTTAGACAAATCATACATCATTCTGACCGTCTTGACGCGCTGATTTCGAAAATCACATTTATTTTTTGATTCGAAATTATTTAGGGCCCAAAAATGGCCAAAAACCGTTTTTTCGGGGCCCTTTCAAAAAATAGTGTTTTTTCAGCTTTTTAATAAAGCTACGACAAAAATAAAAAAACCATTCAATTTGCCTTGATCTGCTGAACATTTTTTGTAAATATACTGTGCCCTAAAAACAAAATTTAAAAGGTGAATTTTTAAAAAAACTGATTTTGAAGCCAGTTTTTTATTTTTTCGGGTCTTCAGAACCGTTTTCGGGGCATAGTATGGGGGTCCACCAAAAAGCTCTCCGAAATAGCTAGCTCTGTGCCAAGTTTCATTTTCAATTTCGGTCGGCTGGATAACTAAAAAATAATTTTACTGTTGGTACCCAGAACGCGATTTGGTCATCGTGACACCGACATGCACCTGAACATGTACCACGTGCTGCAACCAGGTGTACTGTGAGATAAAATAAAATAGTGCATCCAAAAGCCCACGAGACCAGCTAATAGTGCTTCAAGAATCAGTCGTCGAAGTGCTTATTCATGGCCATAACAGCGGAGCTGTTTTTGTTCACAAGTGCGAACTATTGGTTAAAGACCCAATGATAATGTTAGTTTTTGGGGGTTTTCAGCAATTTAGAACCGTTTTCGGGGCATAGTATGGGGGTGCACCAGAAAGCACTCCGAAATAGCTAGCTCTGTGCCAAGTTTCATTTTCAATTTCGGTCGGCTGGATAACTAAAATTTGATTTTACTGTTGGTACCAAGAACACGATTTGGTCATCTGACACCGACATGCACCTGAACATGTACCACGTGCTGCAACCAGGTGTACTGTGAGATAAAATAAAATAGTGCATCCAAAAGCCCACGAGACCAGCTAATAGTGCCTCAAGAATCAGTCGTCGAAGTGCTTATTCATGGCCATAACAGCGGAGCTATTTTTGCTCACAAGTGTGAACTATTGGTTAAACACCCAATGATAATGTTAGTTTTTAGGGGTTTTTAGCAATTTAGAACGTTTTCGGGGCATAGTATGGGGGTGCACCAGAAAGCACTCCGAAATAGCTAGCTCTGTGCCAAAATTCAAATTTCAAATAGCTAGTTCTTTCGGAGCGCCTCCAGCAGCACTCAACACTGTGGCGCAAACACTGATCCAACTAATTGAACTGAAATCGAAAACCAACAGTATCATTTCTTTTCTTATATGCACGGAAAATCATCAAATACTCTGCTGTGGTACTGAATAGTTGTTTCAACGACTGGTTTTTGTGTAAAAGTTAGCTATAACAGTCTAGTGAACATTCCGATGCACTTTTTGTTCCTATCTGACAGTTGCAGAACAAGACGCTTGTATAAGTGCATGTACAGTACATGTAGTTCTCATGGTGTCAAAATCGCGGTCTGGGTACCAAAAGTAGCTCCGCTGTTATGGCCATGAATAAGCACTTCGACGACTGATTCTTGAGGCACTATTAGCTGGTCTTGTGGGCTTTTGGACGCACTATTTTATTTTATCTCACAGTACACCTGGTTGCAGCACGTGGTACATGTTCAGGTGCATGTCGGTGTCATGATGACCAAATCGCGTTCTGGGTACCAACAGTAAAACCATTTTTAGTTATCCAGCCGACCGAAATTGAAAATGAAACTTTGCACAGAGCTAGCTGTTTCGGAGTGCTTTCTGGTGCACCCCCATACTATGCCCCGAAAACGGTTCTAAATTGCTGAAAACCCCCAAAAACTAACATTATCATTGGGTCTTTAACCAATAGTTCACACTTGTGAGCAAAAATAGCTCCGCTGTTATGGCCATGAATAAGCACTTCGACGACTGATTCTTGAGGCACTATTAGCTGGTCTCGTGGGCTTTTGGATGCAGTGTTTTGTTTTATCTGACATGACACCTGGCCGCAGCACGCAGTACATGTTCAGGTGCATGTAGGTCTCATGGTGACAAAATCGCGTTCTGGGTACCAACAGTAAAACCACTTTTTAGTTATCCAGCCGACCGAAATTGAAAATGAAACATGGCACAGCGCTAGCTATTTTGGAGTGCTTTCTGGTGCACCCCCATACTATGCCCCGAAAACGGTTCTAAATTGCTGAAAACCCCTAAAAACTAACATTATCATTGGGTCTTTAACCAATAGTTCACACTTGTGAGCAAAAATAGCTCCGCTGTTATGGCCATGAATAAGCACTTCGACGACTGATTCTTGAGGCACTATTAGCTGGTCTCGTGGGCTTTTGAACGCACTATTTTATTTTATCTCACAGTACACCTGGTTGCAGCACGTGGCACATGTTCAGGTGCATGTCGGTGTCATGATGACCAAATCGCGTTCTGGGTACCAACAGTAAAACCACTTTTTAGTTATCTAGCCGACCGAAATCTATAATACTAAGATAGTAGCTGCACGTTCGTGTGGCACTTTTTTGCAATTTGAATTGGCGCTTATTTTTGCTATTTAAGAAATTTAAGAAAGCATCTCATCTCAATTCTCATACCTAATATCAATCAACCAATGCCAACTGAAATTGTTATCTCAATACGTCTCTCTTCATGATACTCTGAAGTCATCATCATGATACCAGGTCATAAGCGCCAGTATTCCGCACGATGGGCAAATGCAGTTGTAGGTGCTCAATGCTTTATGACTTTATGACCGTGAGCGAAAGATGAAACAAAGCTCCGTCTTTGAATTTTTTTTTCATAATCGGGACGCAAAGTGGAAAAGTCGTATGGGCGTTGTAAGTGGACATTAAATGTTTTCAATAATGCGTTCAAACCAATATTTGCTTCGTAATTTTGTTGAAAAGTTTTGGGTTATAAGTTAGCTTAGACTAACACAACGGCCCCAAACTAAGATGCTGTTTCAAAAATTTTATCTAAACAAATCTATTAGCATTATGCGAAATCAGAAGAAACGGGTTTATTAACGAAACGCATTGTTAATTAAACATGGTCTTACTATTGGAAAGCAAAATTCAAAAGTGTTTTTGCACTGAAAAGTTGCATTTAACATTTATTTTTAATTCCACAGGTTTAATTGAAATTGTGCGAAACAAAAAACGGAAAATTAAGGTTTTTTGCGTAATATATTTAATTGGGGATTTAAAAAAATTTTGTTTGTATTTTCCATTCATTTTCATTTTACAAAAAGGCTTAGCTTATGTTGAGTTATGTTGGCTAAAAAAATAATAGCGAAATCAAAAAACGGGTTTTTGAATAAAGTGCGTGATTAACTAAAAATGCTCCAACTATTAGAAAGCAAAACCGGAAATGGTTTTTCAAGTGGCTATTTGGAAAAACCAGATTTTCCCAAATTCAATATCTTTTCAAATACTTTAATTAAAAAGGTGTGACTTTCAAAAACGACCTTTATAAAACGTTACTTTTTTGCTTTTTCTGTTAAATTAACTTCAAAATTTTTCATGTTTTTAGCGGGAAGGGCAATTGGTCATTGGCGAAGGTTCTTTGTGATTACTTGAACTGGAACGATAGTTGATTGAGTTGCTGACCAAAGAACACGGGCTTCCCAATAAAACGATTTGCGACGAATAAAACACAAACAAAACTGTGCAGGCTTTGAAAAGGTGCTTCATCCTACAAAAACGATATTTATGGGAATGGTTTTTCAAAAAACAAAACTTTTTACAAAACCGGAGTGGATTAACGGTTACCGATTTGGGCCAGTTTTGTGAAAGCTCAGAAGCCTTTTAAATAAGTCTCTCATTAATGAATAAAATTAAAAAAATACAATAAAAATGCAACTTTCAAACCGCACCAAGCTGTTTGAGAAAATGGTGCATTGGTGCATTTAACAACAATTTTTTTTAATTTGCGTGCAATCAGAAAAAAAGTAACGGGAACCACTTGGTCTAAATATAATAGAGCAAGACAAATTCAAGTAATGAAAAAAATGTTTTTACAACAGTAACAACTGAAAGTTACAATTACAAATTACATTCAAAAACGATTTAAAAAAACGTTATTTTTTTGTCGTTTCAATTCAATTAGCGTTAAAATCGCTTTTCATATTTTTAACGGGAACGGCAATTGACCATTGGCGATTAAAAAAGATTGTTTTTAATTTTAAGGGAATGCAGTAAAATTGGGTTCTTGATCAGAAGACTGTTTTTTATAATTTAAACGGGAACGACTAAAGCAGCTCAAAATCAAAATGCAATCCGGGTCGTGGGCGGGCACGGTTCAATAAGACTCTCAAAATCTCAATTTCTTAAATATTAATAAAATCTTTTCTCAAAGTTATCTGTATGCAAATCATCAGAACATCAAATTCAAGTGCAATTTTCTGTTCAAACTTACGACGAAAGATGAAAAAACAATATTCTTTTTTCATCATCATTTGGTTAAACATTTATTGCAGAGAACGTTTTCAAAAACAGAAAAACGTTTAAAGTTATTGCTTAAGACTTTTCAAAAACAAAAAGTTTTATCTAAACAACTCAACGAAAAAAAATAACTGCAAAATCAAATAAACGGGGTTTGTTAATGAAGTGCGTGATAAACTAAAAATCTGATCAGAAAGCAAGATGGCTTTCAAAGCAGTTATTTGTTCATTTTCACTTTGCGAAAAAGCTTGCCTTATGTTAGGGAAGTTAAGGTAAAAAACAGTTTTTAATGTTTTTTATTTAAACGTCATTTACAATTTTGTTAACTTTTTTGTATTTCCTGTACAAAAAAGGATTGGCTTGGAGCAGGGTGAACGGGTAAAAAAAAACAGCAAAATTATAAACTTCGCATTTTAAATTTGTTTTTAACACGCGGGTTTAATTAGAAATGTGTCAATTTCAAAACCAAAAAATCAAAATTGAAATTACATTACATTCAAAAACGATTTTTATAAAATGTTACTTTTTGTCGTTTGAATTCAACTAACTTTAAAATCGCTTTACAATTTTCAACGGGAACAGCAATTAACCATTGGTGATTAAAAAAAAGATGTTTTTAACTTTAAAGGAATGCAGTAAAGATTGTGTTCCGGATCAGAAGATTGTTTTTGATCATTTGAACGGGAACGACTAAAGCAGCTTAAAATCAAAATGCAATGCATTTTTAGCACGGTTCAAAAAGCCAAAATCCACTAATAAATAATAATTGTATTTATTCGCTAACCGTGCCGTAGGCACGGGTCAATTGGCTAGTCTATTATACTAAGATATAGCTGCGTTCTGTGGCACTTTTTTGCAATTTGAATTGGCGCTTATTTTTGCTATTTAAGAAAGCTAAATCTCAATTTCTTAACCTATTATTAATAATGCAAATCATTTTCTCAAAAACGTTACTCTGTACTGCAAATCACTTTCTCAAAAAACGTTACTCTGTACTGCGAAGTCATCATGATACTCTTTGGTCACTTTCTCAAAAACGTTACTCTGTACTGCGAAGTCATCATGATACTCTTTGGTCATCCGCGACAGCGCCTTAACATACGATCGACAATTAATGGCAATTGTTGCTGTTCAAACTGACCGAAAGCGAAAGATGAAAGAAAACCAACTATGAAGAATCATTGCAATTGTTTTTTTTAATCAGGTTGCAAAATGACATCGAAATTGCAAGTGCACATTGCACTTTGCTTTCAAGACAATATTTTTCATTATCATTTGGTTAAACAGTTATTGCATGAGAACGTTTTCAAAAACAGAAAAATGTTGAAAAGTTATTGCTTAAGACTTTTTCAAAAACAGAGAAGTTTTATCTAAACAACTCAACTAAAAAATTAACTGCAAAATCAAAAAACGAGGTTTGTTAATGAAGTGCGTGATAAACTAAAAATCTGATTAGAAAGCAAGATGGCTTTCAAAGCAGTTATTTGTTCATTTTCACTTTGCGAAAAGGCTTGGCTTATATGTTAGGATATACGTTAAGGTATAAAAACAGTTTTTTAATGTTTTTTTTATTTAAACGTCATTTTTTACATTTTTTGTTAACTTTTTTTGTATTGTCACTGTACAAAAAAGGATTGGCTTGGAGCAGGGTGAACGGGTAAAAAACATAACAACAAAATTATAAACTTCGCATTTTAAATTTGTTTTTAATTCGCGGGTTTAATTAGAAATGTGTCATTTTCAAAACCATAATTTCAAAATTAAAATTACATTACATTCAAAAACGATTTTTATAAAATGTTACTTTTTGTCGTTTCAATTCAACTAACTTTAAAATCGTTTTACATATTTTTAACGGGAACAGCAATTAACCATTGGTGATTAAAAAAGATTGTTTTTAACTTTAAAAGGGAATGCAGTAAAGATTGGGTTTCGGATCAGAAGATTGTTTTTGATCATTTGAACGGGAACGACTAAAGCAGCTCAAAATCAAAATGCAATGCATTTTTAGCACGGTTCAAAAAGCCAAAATCCACTCAAAAATAATAATTGTATTATCAGCTAACCGTGCCGTAGGCACGGGTCAATTGGCTAGTTGAAAATGAAACCTGGCACAGAGCTAGCTATTTCGGAGTGCTTTCTGGTGCACCCCTATACTATGCCCCGAAAACGGTTCTAAATTGCTAAAAACCCCTAAAAACTAACATTATCATTGGGTCTTTAACCAATAGTTCACACTTGTGAGCAAAAATAGCTCCGCTGTTATGGCCATGAATAAGCACTTCGACGACTGATTCTTGAGGCACTATTAGCTGGTCTCGTGGGCTTTTGGACGCACTATTTTATTTTATCTCACAGTACACCTGGTTGCAGCACGTGGCACATGTTCAGGTGCATGTCGGTGTCATGATGACCAAATCGCGTTCTGGGTACCAACAGTAAAACCACTTTTTAGTTATCTAGCCGACCGAAATTGAAAATGAAACTTGGCACAGAGCTAGCTGTTTCGGAGTGCTTTTTGGTGGACCCCCATACTATGCAGCAGATCAAGGCGAATCGAATGGTTTTTTTTATTTTTGTCGTAGCTTCATTAAAAAGCTGAAAAAACACTATTTTTTGAAAGGGCCCCGAAAAAACGGTTTTTGGTTATTTTTGGGCCCTAAATGATTTTGAATCAAAAAATAAATGTGATTTTCGGAATCAGCGCGTCAAGACGGTCAGAATGATGTATGATTTTTCTAAATTGGAAAAACTTTGCATTCTAGTGCCTGGAGGTGGGAGGGGTGGGACGGTATTCTCAAAAAGCCGATCTTAAATTTCGCGCGCTCCTTGCACCCTGAACAAAGCTGCCCTCGGCGATGCTCAAATTGCAGCAGTTAAATAACTTCTGTTGTGCACTTACAGTTGTGACCTTCTGAACCCTTCGTCTGTCCATTCCATGAATTCCAACGTTTCAGCTGCTGACATGAAGAATGATCCCTGTTGCACATTAGCCTTCACGTATGTGTTATTTACAGCGGTACTAACTGTGTACGTGCACTCGAGTGGGCGATCGCAGAACACGTGCGGATAGTGTGGCGATCGCAGCTGTGTGATCGGATTGTGAAAGTCCAATGATGCACTGGCCCATGGGCATACGCCTGCAAAGTCGATTGAGAAACATTGATTTGCTGTGACGGCGGAAAGCCTCAGATGGCGTCAAGGTGCGCTCACATGGCGCCATTGCAGTGGCCAGGAATGCGAACTCGGTGTCGCCGTGGTCAGAGGCTACCGGCGTATAGAGCAACGTTGCAGTGCTCATGTTGCTCGCTGTCCAGCCGCATCGCTCGCTATTCGAACAGCTGAAATTGATATTACATCTCATTTCATTGGCGATTTCATGAGTGATTGGTGTTTTCATTCTAAAACATCATCTTCGACGTCTATTGAGAGCTGCCGTCTGCAGGCTCTGTTGCTAAAAAGACGCACGTGCTGATTGGCCGTGTCGTGGTGTCGTTTCCTTGAAAGAGTCTAGCCACGCTTGACGCGACAAACGACGGATCATGAAACTCGACACGAAGCCAACTGCCGATTGGTGCAGTCAACGCATAGACGCACTCTTTCATGGTTGTGCAGCTGCCGTTTTTTGGTGATTCAAACAGAATCTGATCACCGACCGATTCAAAGTTTAGTTCAATTGCTGGTGAGTTCAATTGGCATTGGTCGCAGCTGGGGCTGATCACGCTCGGATCAACAGCAGCGCAGTGGACTGTGGATGCGAGCAAGCAAACGATCAACCTCGTGCAGCGCTGTGTACTTCCGTAAAATGCTCTTGAAAACGTGACTGAACCGGTTTTCGACCTCATTTCTATGGCTTTCAACTTGTTGAAATTCTGAATTACTAAACAAAGATTTTTATCTTTGAATACATTTGAAGTTGAGAAATATCATTTGATAATAAAAAAAAAACAATTTTGTTGCGACTTGACACCAAACAAGAATGTGTGTTCACGTCAACTTTTATTGTGTGCAAGCATGATTCAGCACCACCATCTTCATTCCATTTTGATAAAGTTGTGCGAAGACGCAAGATAACGCCATAAAATGCAACGTTTTTCGAACTGCGAATACAGCCGCATATTGTCAGGTCCGTTACACGACCTCACTTCGCCCAACCCCCAAAACTCTGACTGTGATACTTTATTTTACCGTAATTCTTCCACACTTTCACAATAGCTCCACTATTTTATTACTCAACGTTAAACACTTTTGTTATTTAACGTTCAACACTTTTCTTGTCATTGGTCACCATCAACAGTTTCACCCTTTAAATGCCATTCATTCTTGTTTTTCGTCATACAATACACTGTATCTGCTCCTGTCTCACGATAAACGAGTCTCACGATAAACGACAAAAACCAACACCGTTGGAAGTCGCGTGGGCAGGCGTCTGTGTATCGTGTGGTCGCCCCACATTTAGGGCGCTTCACGATCTGTCCAGGACTGCACCTGACATAGAGAAGGTGTCCTGGGCGACAACTCACGGCCAGGTCCTAAAGACACTGGTGTAAACTTGTAGGCTTCGCTTCAAATCTGAAAACCGTAAAGTAACTACAACAGTTTCTCTTTTGTAAACGTTTTATTTCTTGTCGTCCTCGATTGACGAATTCTGAAAGAAGCCATAACAATTGTGTGAACTAATCAACGGCGTGACACGACAACGAATGAGAGGCAATGGCTCAAGCCCTCATTATGCGACTGGAACTCGAACGACGCCGCAGGTGGCAGATGCGAGCGAGTCGGTGGCAGAGACTCGTAGTCGTTTGACTCCAGCAATGAGGCACATCCCTCAGACTTTGGTTCGTAGTAGGGTGGCTCTCAACTCGTGTAACACGAGCGTCAAAATCCACTCGTCTGCAAACTACAGCCGGGGGATGCTTCCGCAATATGCGTTGAAAAACACGCATTGATGACTGAAACAATACACCCTTTATATACAAAGTAAGTTGGGTCAATTATGTGCGTTCACTAAAACAACGGTTTCGGCGTTTTATTTGACGTCACGCCCAAAAAGATTTTTTTTGAAAAAAATCAGTACAGCTGCGCGCTGTTTACTGATAGCTGGTCACTCGTCTGTAGCCGATGTTAGCGGGCACGATTGGCTGTGCTCCGAGTGGTTGCGTGTGCGTGGGTGACGGCTGTACCGTACGGCCATACGTCGGGTGCAACGTTCGGGAGACACTGCCAGCGCGCTCGTGCGTGCCGTCGTTGTAACCGGGCGGATACTTGATCAGTCCAACGCAGTACGCGCAGTCACCCGTGGCACCCTTGTAGCCCGGTTGGCCTTGCAAGTAACATCCGAAGTAAACTCTGCAGCAAATTTTGAAAGAACGCTCACTATTACCTGTCGCACCGATGGGCCCCGGCAACCCCGGTCTACCGATGTCGCCCGGGCGACCCTTGTAACCGGGTGGGCCAGGATAAGGTTGCTTGCCTGGCGTCCCAGGGTATCCCTTGCTACCTGGATACCCTTCCGGTCCTGCTCGCCCTGAAATGTTTCAGTGTTTTACCGTTTGAATGTGATTGTCTTGATAACTGTTTGATATCTGCGAATTTGAAACGACTCATCGAACCAGGTGGTCCGAGTGCCGGGTTCCTTTGTTGGTACCGTCCGTTAGTGCCGGTCTGTCCGGGAGGCAACTGTATCAGTTGACCTGGCATACCTGGCCGACCTTTCATGCCTGCAGGTCCCGGTAGTCCTACAAATCAAGTTTTTTTGCGAAGTTTTAATTAACTTTGAATCAGACTATTAGAAAACTTTTATTTAAAAGTTTAAAAACGCCAACCTGCTAGTCCAGTTCGGCCAGGCATTCCATTGCGTCCCATTGGTCCTGCATAGCCTCTGATGGCAAAGCTGCCATGTGCACCCGGGTCCCCAGGTATTCCTTTGCGACCTTTCGATCCCGGCTGTCCAGGCCGCCCAGGGTGAGCTCGTGCACAGGTGTTCCGACAGCTGGCTGCAGCCGCAGTTTGTCCGTAGCCGCCACCATGAGCTCCGCTGTTCTGCTGTGCTGAGCGACCACTGGTGCCCATTTCACCTGGGTAGCCATCTTGGCCAGGTGGTCCTGCGAAGCCGGGCAGACCGGGCACACCGGGATGACCTTGGTGACAGGTGCAACCTGGTCGTGGTTTGAGATTGCTGTTTTTCATAGTTTCATTGAAAAGAATTTCCATCTGCAGGACGTCTCACAGGAAGACTGAGCTCGTGGTGGCGGTTGATTAGCGATCGGCGGTGGCCGGCCTGCCCCGATTCCATGCTGCCACTGATTCGTGAAACGTTCAAGTCGATTCAAAGGGGCAGCACGCTGCGACCGTTCGCTCGTGAACGGTTGATTCTTGAAGATGTCCATGACGTTCGCGTCGTCGTCGTTGCTGCGGATGACCCGAGCGGACGCTGCACTGGACGCAAGCACCTCACTGAGCAGTCTGGACGTTCGCGCATACTCCAGCCAGAGCGTACGACTTTGCAACTGTGAACGGGGTGAGGCAGAACACAACAACTCAAAACACAAACGCCAAAAAAACGCCAGACTTTTCTGCTGATGTCTATTTACAGCTGCGCACCATGCAATAATTGAGGGTGTCGTCCAGCTGCGTGTGCACCGTCAGCACGTCGCTGTACAACTGCGGCAACAGCACAATCGATGCTGAGCACGTGACGGTCGCCAACAGAACTGACGCAAACGCCGCCTGTCGAAATCGATGCTCCAGCTCGCGCAACGTATCTTGATTGCTTGAGCTGGGCTGACGTTCCAGCCAGCAGCAGCTGTCACTGGCGCTCGAATTTAGAATCGGCATGCTTTAGAGAGACTAGAGCTGCCTCTGCTGCTCTTGGTAAATTCAACTTTTCAGCAAAGTGTTTGAAAGTGAAAATTTCAGCTTCTGTCTAAACTTCGACCTTCTCTGGAAATATTTAACAAAAAGTTTGCAATTACAAAGTACATTTGCCAGCTATTCAACCCTGAAATTTTTTCAAACTAGCAACGCATATATCTTCATGCTTGTCAATGTGTGTTTTTTTGCCAGCTAGCAGCGCAACGTGAAAATGCTTGCACGTTGCGTTTTTTTGCGTTCGAAAAAGTTGTTTCATATGTTGTTTCGCGTCACCCAGTATTAGTTGCGTGCATTGCATATGATAATTCATTTTGAATGAAAATTTTTGGTTAAACAAGGTTTTCTCACACGAAACTGTGCAAAAAAAGTTGCGCGAATAAGCTTAATAGACTGTTTGCGATAAAATCGTTTACCCCGATTACATGGTTGGATGAAACTGACACACTTTAAATTGCATTTAGTTGTTTTGTGTTTGTATTCACTTCTCTCACTCTGAATGTTTCATGAACAAGATTTTGTCAGCAATGGCGTGTGTGTGCGGATTGCTATGAAGCTATTGAGTATTATAGACTCAAGTCTATAGTCTCAAGTCAAGACCATAGTTTGTTTATCAAGTTTCTTTACAAACGAATCGATGGCACCAAGCAACAAACTTATACGATCCGTAATTTTCCTATCGGTCAAAACAGTAAAGTTACTCATTTTCTTTTTCATCGACGCCACAACAATGGCCAGAGGCGAACGCATGCGCACAGAAACAGAGTACAACTGACGCATAGCGTGCACAAATGTCGCTCAGTACAGGGTGTGGTTCGCAGCAGTGTCCACCGCGGTGCCGTGCTGTGCACAAAGCGAGCACGCTCGTTGTTGCTGATGTTCATCGCACGAACGCAGCGTACGAACGAGCGACATTGCAGTTTGCGGTGAAACAACCGCAGTTGACAGCGGTCGAGCAGTTCATTTCTGTCGAGCACTTTTCGTTCGGAGGGCAACTGAACTGAGGACACGAATGAGTCGAACTGTTCGTGCGACAATGAGCGCAGTCTTTGCTGCCACCCTGTATGCGCGCCAATCGCCAAATCTTCGAGATCAACCCAGCCAACGAGCGCACCGGTCAGTTTGCGTTTTGGAGCGTGCAACACGACACCGTCTGTAGCTGCCATTTTGATCACCCTGAATTTGAAAAGTGCAGGTCTTTGTTTGCGAATGAGATGCAAACTGTTGTCTCGGAGATGTGTTTTTAGTTTCTTCCCCCGAAAACAGTCTGCAGAAAGAATATTGTCCATGCATTATATCAGCAGGAGAACATCTCCTACTTGATCGCTCGGCCTTGCTTGCTACAGCGTGCCGTGTACCTGTAGTTGTTGCGTGCGACGACACGATGGATGCTGACTGCGTGCACCAGCTGCGGCCGCACGATGTGTTTCCCATTGCGATCGTCTTCGTCCGCTTCATACAACGGCAACCGTCCACGCATGTGCGCAAAACTCAGATTCGGCGCCGTTGCATTGTGCAGAGTTTGTGTTTTACGTTGCGGCCACATTTGAATGCGTCGACGTTCGAAGTGCACCGCTGCCACGTCGGGCAACAGGCTCAACAGCAAGTCTTCGAAGGCGCGTTTTCTCGGCCCGCTGCTCCACTGCTGATGCGGTACGTCGAAGATTTCATCCATGTCAACAAAGGCAGTGAACGAACTGAACGGACGCGTCCGAAGCAGGCAATCGTTGTACGCAAATAGCTGGCCGTTCAAGTACAACTCGTTGCTCTGATCGTTCGGCAGCAATGGAAATTCGTTCAATTGAACAAGACCTGCAAGGAGACCAGAACTTCATGGATTGCTGTGAGGCGTTTTAGTTGCATGTGCAAATTGCAGAAAAGGGTTACGGAGAAAAATTATTTATGTCATGCGGTCAAAAAATGCACAGTCACACATTTGAAAGAAAAATGTCGAGAACGTTACTTGCCCGAGCGGGCGTACAGTTTTAATACTCTCTCAGTTTCCGGGCTCATTGACGTCCAATAGACATAATGTTTGTCAAGTGCCAGCTGGCGTGACACTTCGAGGAATTGCACAAGCAGCGGCCAATCTGAGAAATAGAACAGTGGCGAGCCGCAAGTGCTCAGCAAATGAGGGTATGGCCGGGAGACTTGCTCGATCAGTTGCACGAATGATGGGCTGAAATAAAAGTTGAAAACCATTTTCATTATTGGTTAAACAGATAATATGATGCATTCAGAAATCGTCGCTTCGAAATTTGGCACTAAACTCGCTGCGTGAACTCACCACAAATCACAGCACACTAAGTCGCTACTAAAATTGCGTTCGTTTTAATACTAAACATAGTAGTATTGAAAGTTTTAGCACTATTAGTACTGATACGATAGTAATTGTATTATTAGTAGTTGTATAGTAGTATTGGTAATGAACAGTTTAGAGTTTAGTTGTTGTTGTTCATCGCCCAACAGGTGGGAAAGGTAGTGACGCAATTTGGCTGATCGAGCGGGCTCGGTCGGGTGCGGACGCTGTGTAGGATTTAGCTAGCACTAAAAGCAAACTTCAGTGGCGAATTTTGCAAAGCTACGGTTTCTCAGTGTTGCTTTCCAACAAAAGTACACATACGGCCGCACAGCACTGGAGTGTTGAACACGCAGAAAGTGGGCCTTCAAAGAGCACGGGTAGTCTTCGGACGGATCGACAAGATCGAACGGCTCCACCACGGAGTCTGTGTCTCTGTGCCAGAAATATTTGTGGTGACTTTTCACGGTCAACACTGGAAACGACAGCAGCATTCCATTCGCGTGCTCGTATCGACTGCGCTCCGCAGCTGCATACGCAAGGAAATCGCCTAGTTCAAGTTTGAAATCCTTCTTGAAGCCGTCGCTGTCAACTGCATACTATGATTTGATGGAAACAGGTTCAAGGTAGCAGCGACGCGGTTTTAGTTGTTCGTTTTGTTGTTTTAGCTCTTATAAAAAAGGTTTACGGTTTTAAAAGAAATTGCTTGAAACTGTTTCCAGCGTCTGAAGACTGTGCTTTGTCCACGATTTCGTCGATTGTTTATCCAAGGTTGACAGACATTCGTATCGCAACCACCGACCGTACCAAGATCGCCACAGAATCAGTAAACCTGGAAGCAAAACAAATTAGGGGCAATACGAAAAGTTGGGTTTCTTGCGGTACCACATACACACGGTGTCTTCACTCCTCTTGCCCGGACACCAGGCATAAAATTATTAGTGCCACGAAACAATGTTGCTTTTTTGCATTTGATCATTGTTAACAAACGTTGCGTTCAATGCCCGACCTGCAGTGACGCTCCAAGCCAGTCGTCGCTTCAGCATGCTGCAAACAGAAATGGCGTAATTTTAACAGCAAGAGTTCGTTGTCTCATTTCCCAAACTAAACACAGCGTTGGTGACGCATTGCAGCGTTAATTGGCACCCTCTTCCTAACCGTTGCTGTATTGCGATTGTAACGACAGTTTTTGCGTTTTTCATTGCAGCAGATAAAAAAGAATTTGAAAAACAAATAAATGAAGCGTGGCAAAAAGTTTTCAAATTAGATTGGTGAACGTTTGTCATGTTTAAAACATGAAACTGACAACGTCAAGTTGGATTACACTTGTAAAGTGCGTCTGTATTATTGGTTTGTTGATTCAGTTTTTATTTCAAAATTTTTTTCATTTTAAAAATTTTGATAATTCTATTGTACAGGATTCTTGCGGACTAAATTTGGCAAACGTGACAGTGGCAAGTATTTCAACTGGTTTTTGCGTCCCGCATGCAATAACGAGTTGGTTCCATCAAATAAAAAAGAGGTAGCACATCTGTAAAACACGGATTACATTTTTAAACCGTTCAGAGGTTATGTCATTTCAGCCGTCACTACCAGACAAATGGAACAACAGCGCATTTCAAATTGTGATCTACATTCGAACGCACGCCAACGAGTTTGAGCTTCGTCATGCGCTACGCAGCACCTGGGTGAAAGAAGCTCGTGAATTGGGTAAAACTGGGTAGAATTTGAAAGCCACCACTATCACTCGCCAAGTTGCGGCAAAACTCGCAGGCATGCGTGTCACGTTTGCGATGGGCACACCGTGTGCGCGGCAGGAGCAAGTGCTAGTGGATCGCGAGGCTGACCTGATGCAGGACATGCTCGTGTTTGACTCGTTCTACGAGCACTACCACAATTTGTCGCTGAAAACACGCGAGATCATGCGATGGCACGTGCGCAACGTTCTGGCCGGCAGCGATCCGAACGACACGAAGAGCGTGTTCATGTGGGTGAACAGCGACGTGGTGGTGTTCCCGCGGTACCTGTGGCACTACACGCTGCAGCGCAATCTGCTCAATCAGTCCGGCGTCGTTCACGGCGAGTGCACGTGCACGGGCGCATGCACCGGACGCAACGGGCCGAAACCAATCAGGCACATGTTGTACGTGCATTTGCTTCAGGTTGGCATCCATGCGCATCATGTGTCCCAATGGGTGTGTTGCTTTCAGCAGCCGCATGTTCATGCCCGCACACGTGTACCCGCACGCGCGCTACCCCCACTACTGCGTCGGCTACAGTGTGCTGTTCTCGCCCGGTTGCATTCGGCGGCTGCTGCTGTCGGCCGATTCAAAGTCGGTCACGTATCTGATGGACAACTGGATCGATGACATCACGTACACGGGCATATTCGCTCAGCAGCAGCAGCTCAAGCTGAATCACTCAAACGCGTTCCTCAACTTCTACCAGCGACGTGGCTGCGGCCGCTGTGTCGCGATGCACCTGCAACGTCTGCAGCCGATGTCGTATCGACGCAAAATTGCCGCCCTCCGAATGCAGTACACTCGCTATCTGCGCTACAGAGCGCTCATTTGGGACTGGAATAAGACGTGGTCCGTTTGATATTGACGCGTGTGTGTTTCGCTGACGGTTCAACAATCAAACCGCTCCGCTCGCACAGACTTCGGAAACAAGAAAACTTCGTGGAAAAACTGAACTATTGACCTTGTAACAAATTACAATACCATGCCAACAGATAAAATGACAACAGCTCATCGCCAAACTTCCCAACTATTATTTACACATGTTCGTGACCGGGACAGAAAAAGTTAAAAAAAACTTTGTCAAAATGTAAAATCTAGTAAATATACACACCGAAATAGAATAACAATAACGAGAGGACGATCAGTGACAAAAATACGGTGAGCGAAATCGTTTCCACCCGAGACAACACACGCTCCCAGTGGGGCTCCAGCATTTTTGGTCCAACGTCCATTGCTTCAGAAAGATTCTGAATGGCTGTTGCCAGTTTCAATATCGACGTTTTCACACTCGTCAGAGGCAGCTGTTCCACGGCAGACAGTTGCACATCGCCCGCGTGCTCCGTGTCACGGTCGCTTGTGTGTCTGTGATCGTGCTCCGTTGCTTGGCGCGTGTCGTTGTGTTGTGCGTGTGCCTTCTTTGTTGCACATTCGTTCGTCAGTGTGCTGCTCGTCAAGAACGTTGACGTTTGTTCCGTCTGAAAAATAGATAATTGAGGCCCAAAGAAACAATACAACAGTGCAGATGAGATGAACTACTAAAAATCGATGTGAAGATTTTGCCAAGCTATTCAGAAGGTCAAAAGATGTTGAACAAAAAGTTGATTAAAGTAATGCGGTATTACCTGGATAAGCACTATTTTTTGCGTCTGTTGAATGTCTTTATTGAACTGCCACTTTTCAGAGAATGAAAACGAACCTCATACAGTTTCTGGTGGCTTGCCCGATTGTTGTGCTGCAGCTTTTTATCGTCCAAATGCGACAGCGGCCACGGCAGCGCGTCCAGCCAGCGCAGCAAGCGCGGAATCTGATGGCGAGCCGGGTGACGCAGGCCGTAGCCCTCGATCACCACGAACAACTGCGCAACACAGGTGCTCAGGCTGATGATCGTGATCAAGCAAATGTACAAGATGCCTGCGAACAAATGCGGCACCACCGTCTGCCATTGTCGGTTGTTTTTGTTCTAAAAAAACTAAAAAAAAGACGCCGCACCGAGCAGCGGCACATCGGAGAACGATCCCCGCTGGCCGTCGATTGACTTCATGGCAAACTTGGGCATGTCGTCGACCAACATCAGCAGCATCACGCCCATCGACAGCAGCGTCATGATGCCCAGGCGGAACTTGGCTGCGCGCCGGCCGTCGCACGAGAAGCGAGCGTGCGAGCCGACCATGGACACGACGCTCACCTGTGGTCGCACTCCATAACACTCCATAACACTCCATAACACTCCATAACACTCCATAACAGTCCATTCTTCACCGTAACAAAAACACTGATCACACAACTGAACAGTTTTTTCCTTGACTGGTTGACAAGTCAAACAGTTGTGCAGTTGTCAACCTGGAGGTATAGATAGTATGAATAATTCATTCGTCAAACTCTGAGTTTGAATAATGAATGACGAATGAATAATATATTATTCAAATAGTATTATTCACGTAATTTTTCAAATTATTCATTATTCACTTGAATAATTTGCCGATAGTGAATGATTAATGAATAATGAACGATTGTTCATTACTTTTATCTGCCACTTTGTATTTTTTAACCGAAGCACATTAATGCTTTTGTTGTCGGATCAATGGCGGAGCAAATCACGATTTCAAACAAATCAACACTCATCAAAGTAAACAAAGCGTTTTAATGATAACTAAAGGCCCTAACTTCTGTTTTTCTTATTTGTTTAGGGTGAAACTAATTGGCGACAACTGTTAGGTATACAGGTAAAACATATCCAAATTTCAGCTCAAACGGATAAACGGTGTAGAAGTTATAGACGTTTGCGATACCCTATCGTGTGTGTGCAGCATAGATAGACACAACAACAACAGAGAGAAACATAACACTGTCTCTGTGTGGTTTTCGCGTGAGGGGAGCATAATTGCTCACATACGTATGTGTGTATGCCACATAATATAACAACCCAGGTATGATTTCCTTTCATTTTGTGCTTGTTGATTTTTTGATTTTCTGGACAAAAATGGCTGTATCTCGAGTTATACAACACCAAATTGAACGATTCTTTCACTTTTCCAAACTAAAATACACTCAGGATTTCAAAAAATGTGTTGAATTTTGCGCATCTATTACGAATTTGCAAATAAAGTGTAAAACAAGTAGTGCAACATGCAGATTTCTGGTGGCCCATGGTTGAAATGCGGAAAAAACATAATACAATTTTAACAAACTGCATAAACAAACAAAACAAATCAACCGCGAGTTTATTTTTACTTTCAGAAGTTTGTTTTGGTGCACCCGTGAAAATTTACAAGTTGATTTCAGCACCTTCCTTTCAGTGGACATGTTTTTTGTCGCTTTTCAATGCTCATGAGGTGTCACAAAATGCGAGGTTGGCGTAGTCAATCAAGGTGTGCTCTGAGCAAACAAATTTTCACAACTTGTGCAACTTGTTTTAAACAAATCCAGGCTTTTGTTCACATTATTCATTCGTCACCAATAGTACTATTTGAATAATGGACCCATTACTCATTATTCAAAATAGTATTATTCAAATAATTTGAAAACCCCATTATTTATTCGTCAGCTAATGAATAATGAGCCAATAGTATACCATCTATACCTGGAGGCTACAATACTTCAGAACGGAACTTGGAGGCTGTCCCCTCTAGGCGGTGAGGCCATTGGTTGGCCATTGGGACGCTCAACGTCCGTCCGTCAAACCAAACCACCGAGTTTCTCACCTCTGGATTTCTGGAACCGGTGTTGGGAAACTAAAAAAAAGAAGTCAGTGTTCTTGAACGACCGACCAGCGTGACGGGAATGACTAAATTGAACACGTAGTAGAATGACTGCCGCTGCAGCACGAGCGTCATCGTCACCATGCTGTACGATTCGTTGTAGTCCTTGGTGACGTATGGCAATTCGCCCGCTGTCAAGCTGCTGTCTAATAGGAGCCACTCTTGGTTGTCATAGAAGTCGTCCAAATACACCTCAGTGTCCTCAACCACAAACTTCAACGTGTCCGATATGTACGACCACGAGCCGAACTGAAAAAAAACACGTTCAACAAAGAAACCTGTTTACAGTCTATCTCGCTAATATATGCAACTAGCTGATTGGTTGGTCGTAGCAATTCTCAGCCCTGATTGGTTAGTCATGAGCAATTCTCAGCGCTGATTGTTGGTCATGAGCAAATCTCAGCGCTGATTGGTTGGTCATTACGTCATGTTGCATATATTTTCCAGATGGACTGTAGAAACAAGGCACTAACGAAACCGTTGCTGCGAGATTGACTACGTGTTATAAGGTACACGCACACACCCGAAATTGGCACATTTGCGTGTCGAACGGGAAATGCTTGACGTTGATGGGGCAGAGTGCGCGTGCGGTGAACGGCACGAACGCACGGATGCTGCCGCGGTGGTCGACCTGCACGGCGGCGTCGTCCATCGTCAGCGGCGTGCTGCCTTGCACGCTGGAAAACAGTCGAAAGCACCGACATCGCGGCATGCTGACAACAAACTGAATGAACAACAACAAACCTGTGATACAAGTAGAACTCGGGAATCCACACGGTCGACGCGGGCACGTAGGCCAGCGTGATGTTGTCGTAGTCGGCTGGCTCCCACGCGACACTGCTGTCCGACCAGCGCTGCAAGTGGGTTGAAGTGACAAAATTCAGAAAACAACTAAAACCGCTGTTGCAAACTTTCGTTGCAAAAACATACGTCAAACTCACGATATCGAAATACGCTGATATGGTTGCTAGATTGTTTCGCTGATCCTGCAGAGCAATTGGCAACAATGCATCAAACGATCGAATGCAAGAAAATGGACAGAATTGCGAAACATGCGGGTGACTGCTTGGGCGTACCAGGTCGACCACTTGGTACAACGCCGACGAGACGGACACATTCAAGGCGCCCCATCTCGCGCGGCCCTCCATCGGCTTTCCCAGCGGAATCACGGGCGGCATGTTCTCCGGCTTCGGGCGGTCAGCAGACGCAGAGATGTTCTGCCAGATGCGCTCGATCAGCTGTCGGTTCGATGTCAGCTGTGGCTCCGCTGAAACTGCATACCACTGAGCATTTGTGTCTTGTATTGGAGTTGCGAAAAGAAACTGTGAATAACTGGCAGTCGTTTGAAAACTGTACCCACCGTTGGTAATGGCTGACATTGCTGACAGGCAAACCAGTGAGAAAATCAAGTTGTGACCGGATGGCATGGTTGGTAATGATGATCTCAAATACAGGGTTGCGCATGAGTAGTGTACCACTTTTTGACACATCATATATTGTCAACCAATTTGGATAAAATCTTCAGTGGATATTCCTTAAAGAACGACTTTAAAGACGTGCAAAATTTCAGCACAATCCTAGAAAGGCGTTGTGTAACAATGCCGAAGCCAAAAAATCAAAAATTCTAGTATTGGCTTGGCGGCCGCACGTTGCACGCATCTTTTGTTTCTTGTGCATTGCACAGCCAGCGATAAGCTGAAAGTTTTTTTTGCGTGGTGTGACTGGTGTGACCAATTGCGGGCGATCTGGCTTCAAGTTCAAATCACGGAGTTCAAATCCCTTCTGTCTGATTGCGCTCAAATTTTGCGCATCTTAAAGTTATTCTTTGAGGAGTATGTATATCCTGAAAATTTTATCCAAATCGGTTCATTGGTTGGCGAGATAAAAGCTGTCAAAAGGTGGTACACAAGTTATGCGTCGCCCTGTATAATTACTGCCGAGCTTCTCGTTTGAAACAATATCGGAAATCTGAAATATGAAGTAAACTGAAATCGAAATGCTGTCAAGTACATTTTACATACATTTGTAGTCCGCTACGGCGTCACAAAACCAAACGCGTCAAATTTGACTACCGTATTACCTCCAATAAACCATCATGGGGGATCAATACGTCAGCGACTTTTAGGGGGGGGGGTTTATTGGTGGGGGGGGGGGGTTCATTTACAAACAAATTCTAGGGGTGGGGGTTTATTGAAAAATGGCAAAAATACCTTGCATGGCAGGCAAGAAAGTCGCAGAAACTTCTACTCTACATAGAAATTTTCTTTTGTAACAGCCTTTTGTGATGAAATTACCATTAACTCATCTATTTGGGGCCTTTGGTAGCACAATTTCATCATTTTAACTGCAACCAGCCACTGAATTCGCTGAGTATGTGTTTCAAACAGGTTTCCAATAATCCCCATGGGAGATTATTTGTGGATTGGTGGGGGGGGGATTAATGGTGGGAGGGGGGTTTAATGGGGGTAATTTTATGGGGGTAATACGGTATGAACTTTAAAAAACTATTGTCTTTGTGCACTGTGGTGTTTGCTGAGCTTTTTTATTTTAGCGGTGACAGCTGAAAAGTTGTGAAAAACAAAAACAGAGCCGACATGCCTTGTCGAGCATGCCAAGCGGCATCATCAATCATTCTTTCACAAAAAACGTTAGCGCTATTACGGAAATGAGCATTGTCAAATTTTAGTGACATTTAAGAGGAGTACATACAGAAGACATTGGCTTTCGGCGCAAAAGCTTCAGGCCAGCTAGGTATGCTCAGTTTTACCTTTGCGTTACCCAAATTTTATATTGGATTTTCAAAATCATAACAATGTGTGATGACTTAATGTACACCGCAGTTTGAAGTGGTTTTAAACAACAACAACAACAACGACAACAGGAAACGACGAAAGCGCGTTGAACCGATGAAGAAAACGCGTCAATAGTGTGGTGTGGTTTGCTTGTGCTCAAACACACTGCACCATAAAATGAGTGCCTCATGGTTCTTTTCGGTAAAAAATATCGGCTGAAAAACTTCATATGCGTTCATCAATTGTCGCAACTCGCTATATACGGAAATGATTGCTAAGTTTGTCAGGGAGCGGGCAAGGGCGCCAAAGTTTTGAAAACGTCATTTTTTTGTGAACGCGGGTGTTCTTGCTTTCGTTTGCAGTTCGGAAGCACGCAAGTGGTTCCTCCAATAAAAAGTCAAGTCACCCTCGTGGCCTGGTGGTAGTGTGTTAGATAGTACAGTATCTGCGCTCGGGGGGATCGAGCCCCGCCGAGGGGTGTATAGGCACTTAATGACAAAGAAAACTCGACGGGCGCCCTACTCAATGGCGTTCTGTAGTCTGTACGCTTCTCTGGGTTAGCCCTGGCTAAAAACATTGCCTAAAAATCCCAACAACAGCAACAGCAACAACAACAACAACAACAACAACAACAACAACAACAACAACAACAACAACAACAACAACAACAACAACAACAACAACAACAACAACAACAACAACAACAACAACAACAACAACAACAACAACAACAACAACAACAACAACAACAACAACAACAACAACAACAACAACAACAACAACAACAACAACAACAACAACAACAACAACAACAACAACAACAACAACAACAACAACAACAACAACAACAACAACAACAACAACAACAACAACAACAACAACAACAACAACAACAACAACAACAACAACAACAACAACAACAACAACAACAACAACAACAACAACAACAACAACAACAACAACAACAACAACAACAACAACAACAACAACAACAACAACAACAACAACAACAACAACAACAACAACAACAACAACAACAACAACAACAACAACAACAACAACAACAACAACAACAACAACAACAACAACAACAACAACAACAACAACAACAACAACAACAACAACAACAACAACAACAACAACAACAACAACAACAACAACAACAACAACAACAACAACAACAACAACAACAACAACAACAACAACAACAACAACAACAACAACAACAACAACAACAACAACAACAACAACAACAACAACAACAACAACAACAACAACAACAACAACAACAACAACAACAACAACAACAACAACAACAACAACAACAACAACAACAACAACAACAACAACAACAACAACAACAACAACAACAACAACAACAACAACAACAACAACAACAACAACAACAACAACACGTGTTGATGTCCCATTTTTAGTGCCCAATTTGGTGTCTTACTTAAAGAATAACCGTGACACAAAAACGAGCTGCGCGGTGTACCGCGTTTACCACCGAAGCTCCGGAGGTGTTTTGCGGCTTATCGCTAACCCGCGAGGTCACCCAAGTGAATACCAAAATGGACATCAGACACCAATATAGGCACCCACCAAAATAAAACCTAAACAGCTATTTCTTTTTTTCGCGTGTCGTCTACTTCAGAGTTGTGACGGCGAAGGAAGGGTGGTCTTGTCATGAAATTAGTTGATCAGGGTATACACATAGGTGGTATATGTAACTGACAAAAACAGTAGCTGAAAATCCACTAGCTCGAATTTTAAATTGATTAGCCATCATGAGCGTTGTTTTCAGTATGGTGATACAATGCATGAGAAAAGTGTCATGAGAATGATGATGAATTTCATTCAGATAAGCCACGTTCAATTTGAATAAAAGCAAATGTGTGATACCGCACGAAACAATAACATCTGGCAAAAAAATGACTGATGCCAATCAATCATTGGACTTATTCAAATTTTCAACCAACATTCATTCGTGCCCCCTCAGTTCACCATTTGACGATAGAAGCTAAAGGAAAACTTTAGCAGGACGAAACCTCAGCTTCAGCTAGCAGCACGCAACAAATCCAACCTTTTGTGGTGTTTATGAATACAAGATGCAGCACGTGAGAACACTTACACACACCACATACTCAATTCCAATCAGTGCAGTAGCCATACACAATTTGCTTCATTAAGCTCGAAAAAAAAACGAATGAAAACCTTGAATGCAGGTGAACAATGAATGAATCCTTCTGCATAAATGACTTTCTTCACGATTCAATTCTAGCTTCAAGCAGATATGATAACAAACATTGGCGCCTAACCGATATACAATTGTAGAAACGTGATTTTCAATCACACAATATCTCTGTTTTTCAAGAAAACGCGGGGTAAAGGATTGTGCGGGTGTGAAAATAAATGGATTACAGGGCGCATCAAGCTCATAAGAGCACGAAAACGCTCACAGGCATCAGGATAGCGTAAACCATGAGGCGTGGTGGAGGGCTATGGCAGAACAATTGTGGCACAACTACAAAGCATGGCGGAAATGGCCAAGAAGAAATTTGACGAAAAAATAAAACTTTTGTGCACGCAGCATGGGTTTCAGCGCGGTTTCCCGCCGTTGCCGCAACAATGACGACATGGTTCACTATTGGGGCTTTTAGTGGCTGTAAATATATAACATTGTCAGTTTACTTTTTTGTCGTTTTTCGTTTACTTTTTTTTCTCTGAACAACAGCACGGAGCGTCCCAGGAGAGTGCACTTTTAGCACTGTGCAATTATTGAAACACTGTGGCTTGTCGGCACCGGAACTGCATTCAGCACAATCAACAATGGGGACGAACTTGAAAATTCTAGTTTTGATCGATTTAGAAAGCAACCAGCTAACGCCATACATGCGAACTTCCTCAAGAGCTTATTGTGCTTCCGCAATCTTCAGGGGCAATAACAGTCTTTAAGCACCCCGGTTTGCTAGTGTAAGGTTCATGTTTTCACAATTATAATAACTTTCCTGCCCACAGTAACCTTGTGTTGATTAATGGTGATCATAATGTTAAACTATTCTTTTATGTTAATGTTCCACCCATGCAACGTTATTGGTGATCACCGTTTTAGTGCATTTATTCTTGGTGCTACTATTGATTCAACAGTTCTCAACCTCGACAACCAATAACTCTTCCAAATAACCTTCGGTCGATTGTTTGTTGGCTGTCGACACGCACGTTGTTGTCGCGTGTCCCTCAATAACAGGGCGACTCGGACTGGGCGAATAGCGAGACCGTTAGTTTTATGAATAATAACAACTACTCGTTGAGTACGTTTTATCCACAGTTTTACTTTGCCTGTGTCAGTCGCCCATCATAACCGTGTAACGTTTTGTAATAATAAATAACAACACTACACAGTAATTTGAACGTTTTATCTCAGTAGTCACACATTTACTAAACAGAATGGGTGACAAACCGAAATCCGCATTAGGAAGTTGGCCCCGCCTTTGAGTCAAGCGGACGAGAAGGCTGGCGGCCCTTCATGCGGTGCAGATGTTGACTGCCAGCGGCAGGCCGGTGGAGCTGTCCGCGAGGCACGGACGCCCGAGCTGGACACTGGTGGCCGAGCACCTGCCTCACAATTTGTGAGGCAGGTGCTCGGCCACCAGTGTCCAGCTCGGGCGTCCGTGCTCGCGGAGCTCCACCGGCCTGGGCTGAGTCAAACATCTGCACCGCATGAGAGGGCCGCCATTCTGTCCGCTTGACTCAAGGCGGGGCAACTTCACATAATGCGGATTTCGGTTCGTCACCCATTCTTTGTTTAGTAAATGTGTGACTACTGAGAATAAACGTTCAAATTACTTGTGTAGCTGTTGTTATATTATTATTACAACGGTTACACGGTTATGATGGGCGACTGACACAGGCAAAGCTAAAACGTGTGGATAACGTACTCAACGAGTAGTTGTTATTATTTCATAAACTAACGGTGCTTGCCTATGTCGCCCAGTCGGAGTCGCCCTTGTTATTGAGGCGACACGCGACAACAACGTTGCGTGCGACAGCCAACAAACAATCGACCGAAGCGTTTATGCTTGGAAGAGTTTTATTGGTTGTCGAGAGTATGAGAACTGTTGAATCAATAGTAGCACCAAGAATAAATGCACTAAAACGGTGATCACCAATAACGTTTTCACAATTATAATAACTTTCCTGCCCACAGTAACCTTGTGTTGATTAATGGTGATCATAATGTTAAACTATTCTTTTATGTTAATGTTCCATCCATGCAACGTTATTGGTGATCACCGTTTTAGTGCATTTATTCTTGGTGCTACTATTGATTCATCAGTTCTCATACTCTCGACAACCAATAAAACTCTTCCAAGCATAAACGCTTCGGTCGATTGTTTGTTGGCTGTCGACACGCAACGTTGTTGTCGCGTGTCGCCTCAACGGCGACTCGCGACTGGGGAATAGGCGAAGCATCGTTAGTTTATGAAATAAAAAACTACTCGTTGAGTACGTTTTATCCAGCACGTTTTAGCTTTGCCTGTGTCAGTCGCCCATCATAACCGTGTAACCGTTTTGTAATAATAATATAACAACAGCTACACAAGTAATTTGAACGTTTTATTCTCAGTAGTCACACATTTAACAAACAAAGAATGGGTGACAGAAACCGAAATCCGCATTATGTGAAGTTGGCCCCGCCTTTGAGTCAAGCGGACGAGAAGGCTGGCGGCCCTCTCATGCGGTGCAGATGTTTGACTGCCAGCGGCCAGGCCGGTGGAGCTGTCCGCGAGGCACGGACGCCCGAGCTGGACACTGGTGGCCGAGCACCTGCCCCATTTGTGAGGCAGGTGCTCGGCTAGCTCCGTCGCCTCGCGGACAGCTCCAGGCCTGGCCGCTGGAGTCAAACACGCACCGCAGAGAGCGCCGTCTCGTCCGCTGGACTAGGGGCCCCATAATGGATTTCGGTTTCTTCCCCATTCTTTGTTTAGTAAATGTGTGACTACTGAGAATAAAACGTCAATACTTGTGTAGCTGTTGTTATATTATTATTAAAAACGGTTACACGGTTATGATGGGGACTGACACAGAAAGCAAACGTGCTGGATAAAACGTACTCAACGAGTAGTTGTTATTATTTCATAAAACTAACGGTGCTTCGCCTATGTCGCCCAGTCGCGAGTCGCCCTTGTTATTGAGGCGACACGCGACAACAACGTTGCGTGTCGACAGCCACCGTTTTAGTGCATTTATTCTTGGTGCTACTATTGATTCAACAGTTCTCATACTCTCGACAACCAATAAAACTCTTCCAAGCATAAACGCTTCGGTCGATTGTTTGTTGGCTGTCGACACGCAACGTTGTGTCGCGTGTCGCCTCAATAACAAGGGCGACTCGCGACTGGGCGAATAGGCGAAGCACCGTTAGTTTTATGAAATAATAACAACTACTCGTTGAGTACGTTTTATCCAGCACGTTTTAGCTTTGCCTGTGTCAGTCGCCCATCATAACCGTGTAACCGTTTTGTAATAATAATATAACAACAGCTACACAAGTAATTTGAACGTTTTATTCTCAGTAGTCACACATTTACTAAACAAAGAATGGGTGACAGAAACCGAAATCCGCATTATGTGAAGTTGGCCCCGCCTTTGAGTCCAGCGGACGAGAAGGCTGGCGGCCCTCTCATGCGGTGCAGATGTTTGACTGCCAGCGGCCAGGCCGGTGGAGCTGTCCGCGAGGCACGGACGCCCGAGCTGGACACTGGTGGCCGAGCACCTGCCTCACACTAGGTTGTCAAGTGATTACGCTGCAAAGAATTTATCAAGTCATGTTCCGTGATAATAACAGTTCAGAAATTAAGACTAAAACTATCAGCGAGAGCTGTTACCGTGACGTGAGCCGTTTTTACATATTGTGGTTTACACTTTGTTTTACCGTTTCAGAAAGTTTGTTGGCACTCTCTGGGAAAAGCCACACAGCTGAAGCAAAAAGCCAAACCAGCAACCCGACGGAGCTGAAAGTTTGAATTGCTGCCCAATCTCTGAAACGTTTTCCTGTGTGCAAACGCATTATATTGTAGTATCGGAATCAACAATTGAGACGTAACACACGCATACGGTAGTAGCTACAGACTTCGGAACACCGTACGAAATTACAAACAGAAAAGTTTAAAACCTCTGAAAGCCAAAAAAACATGAACAGAACAGAACGTGCAACACAATTTTTTTACATCAAGCAATGCGCAAACAAGCCATTCACATTTGTAACAGCGCTAACCGCTCTGAATCACATTAGCCGCTATTCCTATTGTTCAAATGGAATTTGAAAAAAAAATTCAAATCCTTTCTGCTCGTAATGGCTTCCGGAAAATCTGACGACCAACAACTGTTTTCGTTTTGCTGGAATAATCAATTTATCAAAGGCACACTATGTACACTCTTTTCAGTGTCAGAAGCAGTCTAAATAAACATTGATGACGCAAGAAGTCAAGAAATGGAAATTGATGGTATTATCTTTTTGTAATGTTGAATGGCTTTGTGGAAAAGCAGCACAGCTGAAAATCGAACCGCGCTGTTTTGTGTCTGAACGTAGAGCGAAAATAATTTTTGTTCGTGAAACAAAATTCTGATTAGTTTTGCTTTTCATTTTCTGGCACAAAACTGCTGTCAGATACGTTCACTTTTGTTGACGCGCGCGCAGGCGTGAAACATTTTTTCTACATTTTGTGCGTGCGAATGCATATTGGGACATGTTTAATAAAAAAGTAAACCAGACAGACATTTTGCAAACAAGTCGCAGCCATTTGGCTTACAACAAGCCATGAACCAAAACGAAGCTTTGCCTGGCCTGCTCGCCTAACCTAACCACCCAGTTGATTTTGTCTACAGTTTCAAAACTTACTGCGAAATGGCGATAGCACGTGTTCACTTCAGAATTCTTGAAATGAGGTCCACTTGATTGCTCGCAACTGTTTGTTAATTGAGTTTCATGAAACACGAGAACTCCAGTTGCAGAAAAACAAGTGGCTAATAATTTTTTTAGCATTAACAGTGAAAATGAACAGTGAAACCACAGTTGTTACAAAAAACCAAGACGGAAATCTAAAATCGTGTTTTTTTACCTGAGCACATATACCGTATTACCTCCAATAAACCCCCATGGAGGATTAATACGTCAGCGACTTTTAGGGGTGGGGGTTTATCAGTGGGGGGGATTATTGGTGGGGGGGGGTTATTTACAAACAAATTCTAGGGGTGAGGTATATTGAAAAATGGCAAAAATACCTTGCATGGCAAGCAAGAAAATCGCAAAAACTTCTACTCTACATGAAAAATTTCCTTTTATAACAGCCTTTTGTAATGAAATTACCATTAACTCATCCATTTGGGGCCTTTGGTAGCACAATTTCATTATTTTCACTGCAACCAGCCACTGAATTCGCTGGGTATGTGTTTCAAACAGGTTTCCTATAATCCCCATGGGGATTATTTGTGGGGGGGATTATTCGGAAACTTGTCGAGGGGGTGGGGGTTTATTGGTGGGGGGATTAATGGTGGGGGGGGGGTTAATGGGGGTAATACGGTAGCACCATTATTACGCACATGTGCATGTATAGTGCAAATTGTCGACAATAATGCAAATGAAATAAAATAAAATGCAAACAGTAGAATTGGCAAAATTAAGAAGCACCGCTACCGCTGCATAGCTGGAAGATTTGAGGGCGTGGTAGGGGGGAGGGTTCAAATTGCATTGGGCAGGGGGTTTCTTGTCCATAATATAAGCTGACAAGTTCGGAAAAATGCCCGAAGGGCATATAAGCTGAATACATGATAACTTGACCATCTTCATTGTAATTTCAAAGATTTTGCAGCAAAATTTAGCGTTTTTCCTTCAAAATTTAAGCGAAAAATATCATGGGGGTGGGGGGGGGGGGGGGACCCCCCCAGGAAAATTTTAAAAAAATGCACCCCCCATGGGCCCCCCCTGGGGGGGGGGTCCCACGTGGGGGGTCCCACGTTACCATAGTTTGGACCCCCCCTCACTTTTTGGTCGGCACCCCCCCCCCCACGGCACCATAGTACGGAATGACCGAGTAAACATGGCAGCTTTTTTCAGGGTGCAAGGAGCGCGCGAAATTTGAATGAACGAAAATAGACGGTCAGACACCAACATGTGTGCCAAATTTGACGTGTTTTTTTCAGACGAACGGATTCTTCGTGTTATTATGTTCAGTCTTGCTCCCTTGAACACATGATTAGGAGTTATGTTGGCATTTTTGAAAAAGACAACTCCTAGTCTGCGACTGATCCCGCCTTGACGGGCTGCCTTATTTATTCGGCCATACTGTACCATACTCCCCCCTTTCGAAAATTTGTTTGTGCCCACGCCCACGGTACTGCTTAGCAGTCGATTTTGGACCGTTTTACCGACTGATTTTAGGCTTCGACAACATCTGCGATGAAGTTTTTGAGCGTCCCAAAGCTTGGCCTACCATTTCCGATGCAGATAAGGTGACGATTCGCCTCGCAGAGCGTCCGATTGTGCTCGGTTTGGAAAAGGGTAATTGAGGTCACCAAAACAAAATCTGCAAAGTTCCGCCACACGGGAGTCATTCGGGAGGCGCTTGCATATCATATGCGTCCGTGGCGTAGCGGTAGAACTTCGGCCTACAGTTCTGTAGGTACGGGGTTCGAACCTCGCTGTGGACAAGACATACTCGTGGAAAATTAGAGTGACCAATGAACATCTAATGGTCTATTCCCTCCTGAGCCGAGGGTAAAATTGGGCTCGGGGGCCGGGGCAGTATTGCCCGTCTCCGCCGGAGTTTGGTACCTTCGGGTTTCCGGAACCAGCGCGCGTACAAAAAAAAATATGTGGTTCTTCGGACTCCCTGATTGATTTAGCACAACTTTGATTTTTGAAATTTTTTTTAATTAAAAAAAAACAAACAAAAATGGCGATTTTTGTTTTTTTTAACAACCCTAGTCAAGATTTGTATACATACTTGAAAGTGATTTTTTGATTTCTGATCAGTGGTTGCTTGCAATGAGTCGTTGTAGGTTCCTAATCCTAAACCTAATCCTAATCCTAAGCCAAGCCTTTTTTATAAGGTGAAAATGATCAATTTAGTTTTTGCATTTTTTTCTTTCCTGTGTTAAAGGGCAGGGGCCACCGCTACTGCACATGCACGACACCGTAATGCATCATTATTAAAACAGGTGCATGTGCAGTGGCGGTGGCCCCTGCCCTTTAACACAGGAAAGAAAAAAAATGCAAAAACAAAATTGATCATTTTCACCTTATCAAAAAGGCTTGGCTTAGGATTAGGATTAGGTTTAGGATTAGGAACCTACAACGACTCATTGCAAGCAACCTCTGATCAGAAATCAAAAAAAATCACTTTTAAGTATGTATACAAATCCAAGAAGAGGTATGGTCAGTAGCGAAAGTGCGGGGGGGGGGTGGGGGTCCACCTCATAGTTGTTCCAGAGCCGAGGGGTTGGGGGGGGGCGATATAGATAGCTGGAGCAAATTTTCTAGATAGATAGATAGCTGGAAAATTTTGGGGGGGGCCGCGGGGGGGGGGGCATGTGACTTTGGGGGGGCCGGTCAAAATTTTGAAATTTGATAGATAGATAGCTAAAACGCTAAAAAGCTATAAAAACAGCAAAATAAAGCAAAAATAAACTAAAAATCAAGTATAAACGCATATTTTACCTAAAATTAGCGAAATTTTCAAGAATTACGAGCAAAAATGGTCAATTCTGGTCAAAAATTGACTCATTTTATGTCTTCGAAGACAAAAATTTTCAGATAGATAGCTGGCTGAGAAATTTTTTTAGATAGATAATAGCTGAGCCGAAAAAACCTGTGTGATAGACATAGATTCGAAAATTTTTTGGGGGGGGGCCGGCCCCCCCAGGCCCCCCCCTAGAACAACTATGGTCCACCTAGAGATGTAAGGGTCAAAATTTTTTTTTTAAATTTAAAAAAAAAGTAAAAAAGAGCATTTTTTTTATTTTTTTTATTAAAAATTTTTGAAATTTTTTCTTTAATGTGCCCTGAAAGAAAATGCCGTTTTTGGTATAATTTTTCGAAAGTTCAACAAAAATTTTCTTTGACTTTACCTTGTCACTTAGTCTTCAACGCTGCAGGTGGTATTCTGGATTGATTTATCGACTGTTTTCAGCCTTGGTGAGTGATGATCGACTCGCGCATTGAAGTACTTGAGCGTCGCAAAGGCTAGTTCAACAAATTCCGATGCCGCTAAGGTGAGATAGAAGCAGAGAACTCACATTTACGCATCGTTTTTCAGGATCTCGAAAGGTCGAAATTGCACTGTCTGCCACTGCAAGCGTAACTTCGTTGGTTGCTCGTTGCTGTTTCGCCTCGTGTCGTCAGCATGATCACACCGGTTTGTTGTTGAACTTGTTTCCGTGTTATTTGAGGTGAATTGAGAGGCAAAACACGAGACGTGATGTCGTCGGTGGGAAAATGGGGTCGCCGAAACCAAGTCTGAAATTTTCACCCTCCTCCCATATGAGTGGGGGGGGGTCATATGGTACGTCGGTGGCTCCTCAGATGGTGATATTCGGACTCCCTGAAAAATTCTGAACAACTTTCATTAAAAAAAAAATAAAAAAAAATTTTTTTTAAAGAAAAAAATAGAAATTTTTTTTTCTTGACATCTCTAGGTCCACCCCCCCCCCTCAGCCGAAAATCCTGCCCGTGCACAGGCAGATATCCGTGTACCCCCCCTCCCCCCCTTTACCTCGACACGGGTACTAGACTCCCCCCACCCCCCTCCGCGAGAAAACACGGAATCGCACCCCCCCCCCTCACGATGGTCAATCTCATCTCAATTTTTTCCAAAAATACCGTAATTTTTGCATTTTTCTTGACGTTTGTGTCAAGCATTTCTGTCCCTGCATAGATTTTGTTGTTTCTGACCAGCTTGTTTGCACAAAATATTCTGTATTTCAGTAGCGAAAGTGCGGGGGGGGTCCACCCCCCCCCCCTCAGCGTCAGCCGAAAATCCTGCCCGTGCCCGGGCAGATACCCGTGTACAGAGTTTGTCTATGGGGGGGGGGGGGGGGGGGGGGGGGGCCCCCCCAAAACATTTTCGAATCTATCTCTATCAGACAGGTTTTTTCGGCTCAGCTATTATCTATCTAAAAAAAATTTTTAGCCAGCTATCTATCTGAAAATTTTTGTCTTCGAAGACATAAAATGAGTCAATTTTTGACCAAAATTGACCATTTTTGCTCGTAATTCTTGAAAATTTCGCTAATTTTAGGTAAAATACGCGTTTATACTTGAATTTTAGTGTATTTTTAGCATTATTTTGCTGTTTTTATAGCTTTTTAGCGTTTTAGCTATCTATCTATCAAATTTCAAAATTTTGTCCGGCCCCCCCCCCCCAAAGTCACAAGGCCCCCCCCCGCGGCCCCCCCCCCAAAATTTTCCAGCTATCTATCCATCTAGAAAATTTGCTCCAGCTATCTATATCGGCCCCCCCAACCCCTCGGCTCTGGAACAACTATGCCCGTGTACCCCCCTCCCCCCCCCTTTACGGTGATATTCGGACTCCCTGAAAAATTCTGAACAACTTTCATTAAAAAAAAATTAACAAAAAGGACTCCCTGCCTGATTGATTTAGCACAACTTTGATTTTTGAAATTAAAAAAAAACAAAACAAAAATGACGATTTCTGTTTTTTTAACAACCCTACACCTGACCCCCCCCTCTAAAATTAGGCAAACACCCCCCCCCCTAGAGATGTAAGGGTCAAAAAAAATTTTTTTTTTAATTTTTTTTAAAAAAAAGTAAAAAATGAGCATTTTTTTAAATTTTTTATTAAAAATTTTTGAAATTTTTTTTTAATGTGCCCTGAAAATGCCGTTTTTGGCATAATTTTTCGAAAGTTCAACAAAAATTTTCTTTGACTTTACCTTGTCACTTAGTCTTCAACGCTGCAGGTGGTATTCTGGATTGATTTATCGACTGTTTTTAGCCTTGGTGAGTGATGATCGACTCGCGCATTGAAGTACTTGAGCGTCGCAAAGGCTAGTTCAACAAATTCCGATGCCGCTAAGGTGAGATAGAAGCAGAGAACTCACATTTACGCATCGTTTTTCAGGATCTCGAAAGGTTGAAATTGCACTGTCTGCCACTGCAAGCGTAACTTCGTTGGTTGCTCGTTGCTGTTTCGCCTCGTGTCGTCAGCATGATCACACCGGTTTGTTGTGGAACTTGTTTCCATGTTATTTGAGGTGAATTGAGAGGCAAAACACGAGACGTGATGTCGTCGGTGGGAAAATGGGGTCGCCGAAACCAAGTCTGAAATTTTCACCCTCCTCCCATATGAGTGGGGGTCATATGGTAAGTCGGTGGCTCCTCAGATGGTGATATTCGGACTCCCTGAAAAATTCTGAACAACTTTCATT
>JASANC010001451.1:0-35791 GCA_030248135.1 Theristus sp. LFF4_11 | reverse complement strand
AATGCGTACCCGTATGCCGCTTACAGCAACAATGTACATTATAAGGGACCGTTGACGCCTGGTCATCCATATGTGACAAAGAAACGGTTGTTAAAAACAAAAAACAATGATAACCCAGCAGTTGAACCAAAAAATTAACCATGATATGACGTTATTTGTTCAAAAATATTATCTGTTGCATTTCAGCTCTGCTGACAATTGTGTATGAGGCCTTCCGCCGAAAAATCGCCTGAGGGTGGACAGTCTAGAATTGGACTTGGTCTCCGATTTGGCTCAAATTTTAACACAGTCAACTAGGTCCAAAAACTCGGCCAAAAATCAATTTTTAGCCCAATCGGCCAAACCACGCGCGAATGGCAGCCATTTTAAAAAGGTACACTTTTTTTGGAGAGGTCATTTTTTGGACCTCATTTTTGGGCATGTTACGAAAAACGATGCCATCTTCACGTGCGTTCACCATTTGAGCTGAAATTTGTACTGTAGTTAGGAAACACTTTGGGCTATCTTTGGACCAATTTTTGGTTTTATTGCTTACTGTATGCGCGCGGTACAGTAGCCTAAGTGCAACCTTTTTTTGATCAAATGTGAAAATTCAAATGCTCCTGCACGTGTGCCGACAGAACAGATTGCGCTCAAATTTGGTATGTGAGTAGCAGTTTACCTGGGCTAACTGCACACCAAAAATCCAGCTTGGCCCGTACTTCTGTTACGAGTTACGGGGCGAAGAATTTGAATTTCCCTAGTAAAATGCCTATTTTTATAAAATTTTGTAAACTTTACCAAAAAACTAGCGCCTTCTGCAGCTGTTAATCTCAAAATAGCTGTAAACAGGGGTTTTCAGATTCGCTAAAGACGGTTCAGGCATTAGTTTTTTTGATTTGACCACATTGAACAAAAATAAACGGGAAATATTTCAGAAAAACCCGCCTTTTTTCCCACTTTTGACGTCTCCTTTAAAGTCATGAGGGTCTAAAAATGCGCCGACAACTGCGATTTTACTGAAAATTGGTGTGCAACTGGCAGTAGATGTGTGCTATTATCGTTACAGGAAGACCGCGTGCACAAAAGTTTCACGCGTTGGGGAAAAGCCGGACACCAAACCAGACGCATGACGTCATTCGACGTCTTTCGTCAGCTACCGTAACCCAATTTTGAATTCCCGCGGATTCTTGAAACGTTTTTTCTATCCCTATGTGCAAAGGCATAGAGAACCGGGACCAAAATGAAAGATAATACGTGTGTACCAAATTTCAACGCTCTCCCATGTTTGTTGGCTAAGTTACAGGGTCTTTACCACACAGACTTAGTGTTTTTGAACACATCGATCAGTGTCTGCAACAAATACGCCAATATCATAGCTGAAGCAAAGACGTTTTTCTTTTTGTGTTTGAACTAGACTTGTAAATTGTTTTGTTAATTTGTCCTCGGGAATTTTTTACTGTTTTACTTTACGAATCTGTTTTTCTTGTGCTTTTTTGCCCCAATTTTATTCAATTGGGTAAAAACTGACACTTTCAACTGTTTGTTTGAAACTTACATTATTAAACTTACTTAAACTGAAACTTGAAAAACGTCTACAGAAAGACAGCAGTGTAGATTTTTTTACCCGTTTATAAGGGTTAATAATGGGGCAGTTGCAAAATTTAACTACAGATATGGATTAGGCGCAGTCGGGAAGTCCTAGGAAGTGGTTTTTAAACATTGTTTTTAAACTTATTCATTACTATGGAACGAAAACGTCTGAAAACGGCAAAAAATCCATGTTTAACCCATTTTTGGGTCAGAAAAAGGTCCGTATCAAAATGTAATAACGGATTCAAGTACAGCAGTTGTAAAGCTATTAGAAAATAGTTTTTTAAATAAAAATCCGCACTTAAAATTAGAAACAAAAAACAAAAAAACACTGGAAAACGCAAAAAAAATGTTTTTGCCCAATTTTTAGGCAAAAAATGCCCGAGGCAAAAATATAAGGACAGATCCAAATTCAGCGATCTTGAAAACATTCTGCAGAATTAAAAATTTAAATTAAAAATTGTTTCTGAACTAATTTTTTTACTGTAAAACAAAAACATATGAAAAAAAACAAAAAATCAACATTTTACCCATTTTTTCGGTGAGCAAGTGGTCAGTTGCAAAATATAACAACTGATTCAAAAACAGCGGTTGTAAATCTATTGGAAAATAGCTTTTAATACAAAATTCACGCATAAATTAAAACAATAAAACAAAAAACGCTGAAAAACGCAAAAAAATGTGTTTTTTGCCCAATTTTTGGGCAAAAAAAACCCGGAGCAAAAATCTAAGGTCAGATTCAAATTCAGCGTCTAAAAAACACAGCTGCGCATTTGCTTCAGCTATGATACTGGCGTATTTGTTGCAGACACTGATCGATGTGTTCAAAAACACTAAGTCTGTGTGGTAAAGACCCTGTAACTTAGCCAACAAACATGGGAGAGCGTTGAAATTTGGTACACACGTAGCACACATCTACTGCCAGTTGCACACCAATTTTCAGTAAAATCGCAGTTGTCGGCGCATTTTTAGACCCTCATGACTTTAAAGGAGACGTCAAAAGTGGGAAAAAAGGCGGGTTTTTCTGAAATATTTCCCGTTTATTTTTGTTCAATGTAGTCAAATCGAAAAACTAATGCCTGAACCGTCTTTAGCGAATCTGAAAACCCCTGTTTACAGCTATTTTGAGATTAACAGCTGCAGAAGGCGCTAGTTTTTTGGTAAAGTTTACAAAATTTTATAAAAATGGGGCATTTTACTAGGGAAATTCAAATGCTTCGCCCCATAACTCGTAACAACAATACGGGCCAAGCTGGATTTTTGGTGTGCAGTTAGCCCAGATAAACTGCTACTCACATACCAAATTTGAGCGCAATCTGTTTTGTCGGCACACGTGCAGGAGCATTTGAATTTTCACATTTGATCAAAAAAAGGTTGCACTTAGGCTACTGTACCGCGCGCATACAGTAAGCAATAAAACCAAAAATTGGTCCAAAGATAGCCCAAAGTGTTTCCTAACTACGGTACAGTACAAATTTCAGCTCAAATGGTGAACGCACGTGTTGATGGCAGCGTTTTTTGTAACATGCCCAAAAATGAGGTCCAAAAAATGACCTCTTTAAAAAAGTGTACCTTTTTAAAATGGCTGCCATTCGCGCGTGGTTTGGCCGATTGGGCTAAAAATTGATTTTTGGCCGAGTTTTTGGACCTAGTTGACTGTGTTAAAATTTGAGCCAAATCGGAGACCAAGTCCAATTCTAGACTGTCCACCCTCAGGCGATTTTTCGGCGGAAGGCCTCATATGATTAAACATTCAGTTGCACCCAATTGAGTTCAATTCATAAATTAACTTTTTGTTCCAGCGAGCTTCACAAATTTACTGCTGTTAGTAAAAACACAACTGAATCAGTGATGGCTTGCACAACAGATCAGTAATGACATTGAGAACGAACTGGCAGAAAAAAAGCACATCGCAAAAACACACACAAACAATGTTGCCATAGTAAAACAATGCTTTCAGTTCAATCAACTCTCAGGAGCATCTCGTATTCTGACGCACTATTACTGAGCAAATTTTATGTACCGTTTCGTTCCAACAGTGTCACACAATCCCCACCCTTGAAGAATCGCAAAATCCAATCCGTTCGATATTGGGATGGTAAAAACCGGTTTTTAATATTGACTGAAAAAACAGGTTTTATTTCCGTTTTAAAACGGTCCCCAATTTTCCCAGCACCGAGTTTCCAGAAGTTCCAATAGTTTTCGACTCCAAAAATTTCTGAAAAAAACTGAAGCTAAAACCCGAAAAATTTGAAGAAAAAAGAAATAAAATCGAAATGACAACCCTAGTTCCAAAATTGCTTCATCCAACATGCCACGCTTTCTAAAGTGCCATGTAAAACAGAAAACATGGAAAATGGCTCGTGGTGGTGGTGTGCCAAACAGTCTGACGGGGCCAATACACGCCTTCCTAAAGTTTGATTTTTTGGATTGTAAATAGCGGCATGGCCTATAATCCTCTGGTCATCTGAACCACCACGTGACTATTGATGTTTTGAGCCCATAAATCATCCATGGAGTGGGCCCAACATTATTGATGCCAGCTTGCTTTCACTAACGATCATGAGTAAATCGAATGCAGCCAATTTTAGCACAATGCCTTCATGCCGTTATAATGCTGTCATTTCATGTATTCAGCGCCATTTTGCCGCTGTGAGCATTTTTATGACTGGTTTCCCTTAGAACCATACATTATACAGGGTGAGCCAAAAAAGTTTCCAAATTCAAAATGCTCTCACTGGCTTATGCTGAGATGTTTCGAGCTAAAAATTGAAACACTATTAGAACAATTTGGTAGGTTTTCTGACCAATTTTTTTGCAGGGTATATCACTACTGCGCCTCTATTACTCACTGCAGCAGAATACCTGTAAAACATGAAAATCGACAAATGTTGTGAAATGCAGACGGTTGATTAAGCTGTAACAAATACCAAATGATGAACGCTGGTGAAAACCCGAGTGTTCACAACACAAAAAAATGAAAAAAGTAACACGCACCTAGCAGCTTGAAAATACCAAAAGCCGAATCGCATTTGAGGATAACTGACTGATGATAACTCTGATGTTTCACTTCGTGTCTGAGTGTGCGTGAGCGGTTCTGCTCATAACAGATGCGAATGTATCGTTTCAAATTCAAATTGATTTTTTTTTCATTCAATTTCCATAATTTGTCCCTCTGATTTTTTTCACTATAGCAGACTGATTATTTTCTGCAGTGAAAAATGCAGATTGTCGATAAACATTGATTTTACGTCAAAAATTGATATTTTTTTAAAAATTCCAACGTTAAAAGGAACTGAAACCAATAAAAATTTAGACAAGAAAAAACCTTCCGCAATGTTCTAGCAGTGTTCCATATTTTAAGTTATAAGATCTCAGCCCAAGCCAGTGAGAGCATTTTGAATTGGGAACCTTTTTTGGCTCACCCTGTAGTTTGGTAACATCACGTAAATGTTCAACAGGTTGCATATCAGTTGTTGTTAGCGAACTTCTCACATGCGCAAACGTTTGCACTTATTTTGATTTGGATATTTTTAGCTGCAGCATTTATCGCTGGTTCAGGTTGTTGTTGATTCATCATTTGGCTGCGCGCCATCCTGCCTATCCCAGACATTTTCATATCCAATTTCGGCAAAACGCGGTTTTCAACCGTTGTTTATTTGTTTGAGCAAAGAAAAAAATCTGAGCGTCCGCTAAAATAATGGCCGCCGGGATCAAATGTTGGTTTTCTTGAGCATGCAGCTCCTGAACAGTAAACATAAACAAGCCCATGTATCGCGCATTTGGAACCGCCATTTGGAACCGGTGGCCGTTTTTATTTCTTGGTCAATGTTTGTTTATTCATCGTTGAGAAAAATTGTTGGGGACTATGCAGGTGAGATCGCTTGTTGATCGTTTTCCCGGTTTTTGGGTTAAAAAATCTAAATCGTTGAGAAATTGAGGAAATGTTGCATTTATTTGTGCGTTTGTTTGTGGATTAATGAATAAATTCGTCCTTTAATAAATTGTTCAATTTTCTGTGAACATATGACATGTAATTTATTTGCAAGGTCCTGCTTAGTCGCCTATGATTTTAGTCAATGATGGACGCTGAAAACTGGTGCGGTGCCTGCCAGTTGTTTCCTGTTTACCGTAGCCCCGACTTGGAATACGTATGTCGGTAGCCTTGTTTTTTTAAACGCGCTACTATCCCATTTCACCGCGTAACCTGATTCGTTTAAAAAATTTGAACGAAATTGTATACAAGTAGGCAGAGAGAAAAACAACGCGAAAATTGGTTTGGTTCCGATCTTCAGAGATGTTTTATAAAAACCAAAAATCAAACATGTACGATCGAATTTTAGTTTTCCGTGTGTTTTTTGGCTGTCAAAGCAAACAAGTTTAGATTTTACATATGTCTTACGTTGACGAGTCATAGATTCAAATAACCCTGCCGATTTCTATCGGTGGAACGTGGAAAGCCACTTTGGAAATCCATTGAAGTGTCCTGTTGATGCATTGAGGTTGTACCGGCAGTGTTTTTGTTCCTGAGGTTTCTAATGATTGCTGTTGTTGTTGTTTTTTCATTCGTTTACTGAACTCTGGTCATCCAAGCCTGATTGGTAGAATGCAAATCAAGCTTTCTGCCGAAATTCATCTTTGTCGACAATGTCATTTGGTTCGTAAACCATTTTCTTTGACTGTCATTGACACGCGTGTGGGCACTGGAACGGCACCAAGGACTCAGAGACTTCTTCGTTTTCTTCTCAAATATTGTGATAAAGGTCACGAGCTTGAAAGAAAGTCATGGGCGTATTCATGCGAAACATAAACACGATGTTTTGAAGAATAATTGAATAAATGACATGTTGTTTTGGAGAATAATTGAATAAATGATTCAATACAATGCTTGGTCACTGATGCGCGGAACTAAGTTATGTACGATACTGTATACTCCTACTGACTGACGATCGCATCGAGAAAACAAGGCTACTAAACTGGCTACTACAGCGCTTACTATTATAAGACGTGATCCCATTGGCTGCGTTTATGCTAACACTAAACGCAATTCTTCAGCCCAGTCAGTAGCCCCGCCCCGTTTACTCATTCCAGGGCACGTGCCCTTTGCATGCGTCAACAAATAAGGTTATATCTGACTGCGCTGCTGACAGCTGCGAAGCGAATGCTAATGCTTTTTTGCATAATTTTACATCACAAAATTCAGATGCCGCCACTGGTGGCAAAAACTAGAAAAACAGCAAACAGCAATCATAAAAAGTCATGCTCAGACGATTGAGTTTAACGCAGATCGAAATAAATCAGGCAAATGTGCATCATCAATCAAGCTTTTGTCAGAGACTTTTTGTTTTGCATTTTTTATGGCTCTGCATATTTTCAGTTCTTATACTGTCTCCAGCTAGCACCAAATTAAAAAAATGTTGTCTGCCGGCCGATTTTCGCACTATCAATGCAGAACGGTGTGCGTGCGAAAATTCACTGCAATTGGGTCGGTCGTTTTTTGGTACGACGCTAATGATACAGCGAAAATAAAACCTGAACAGTGAACACAGCGTTTTTTCCCGTCTCATTTTTTTGTTTACATGCTTAATTGCAAGCTGTTTCACAGAAACACAAGAAGCGGGCAAACATTGAACTGATGATGACAATCGGCAGTAGCGACTGACAGGATGTACATGTGTGCAAACCATAAATTCTTTTATTGAAGCTACTCTCGATCGAATAAAGCCCGAAACAGTCAGTGAACATGTTGAACGCCGTGAAAGCCAGCCAGACTCACCCGCGCGCCAGCAGTTCGAGCGCTTCAAGCGACTCGACGGTGAGCGCTCACTGGTGCGCGCATGGGCGCTCGTGTGCTGCGGCGTGCTCGTGTGCCCAGATCCGCCACGTGCTCCCGTTGATACTGCTCGCAGTCTACATGGCTGCTGCCACCGCGACATTCTCTGTGATGCAGAAAATCGTTAGCAACTCCTTGAAACGGCTTTACACCTGAATTTTTTGAATTGTATTTCGAATGCTCCCACGAACGTTTCAGTACACGTACGACGAGACACCGAATTCACCGGACGCACTCGGCTGGGCGACCGGCGCCTGTGCGGACGCACGCCCATGGGCGAACGAGTCCGTCTCTGTCATCACTGCGTTCTATTTCGTCAGCACATTGCACACCTCAATTGGTGCGTCTGCTGTTCAACGAGTGACCATTGCGAAATTGCCAGACGGAAGACACTGCCTTCTGTTGTTACGCAGCTGTACAGTCGCATGCGCTGACAATGCGATATGACAACAGCGCGCGTGTCTTCCCATGCACAATGTTGTATATACCCGTGTGTTTGTTTGTGACTGCACAACCAGTCTGTGTTGCATATAACAGAGCGCAGTGGCTTCAGACTACGTTCAGTTTCGCTGGCTACAGGCTACGGCGACGTGTACCCGTGCAGCACGATCGGCAAGTTGCTGGCCACTCTGTTTGCCGTGATCGGCGTGCCCCTGACGCTGCTCTGTCTCGGCATCGTCGGTCGTGCGATGGCCTCAGCCGCGAATCGACCGTGGCGTTTCGTGGTGCGTCGTTGGCGCCGCTACAAGACGGCCGCAAAATGGTCGAAAGCGACCGCGGTCGTCAATCTGGCCGTCGCGAAAACGTCACGCGCAATCAAAGCACCGACCGACCAGGAAGCACCGGCCAATGTTGCACGTGAAAAGCACGATTCAGACGAGGATGCGCTGCTCGACGAGACGACGACGCAGCTGCCGATATTCGTGGGCGTCCTGGTGACGATCGTCTATGTGCAGCTGTTTGCGTTGTACATGTACGTGCTCGTGAGGCTGTACGCTGGCCAGCAGCGGCATGAGTCCCTCGGAGGTGTCGAGGCAAGTTGAATGATCTGGAAGTGAAGTCGGCACGTAAATCATTTAATCAGTTCAATTAAAATTTTCGCCGTGTTCAGACAACTCAGCATGTCCGCATCGAACATTGGACCTATTTTGACGCAACGTACTTTGCGATCACGTCCATGTTGACCATCGGTTCGTTCTCGTTTCTGGGGTTCTTTCTGTATTGCTGTTTTACCGTTCATCCTTTTGTGCCGTGCGAACACTGTTCTTACACAGGTTTGGGCGACCGCACCCCACCGATGCGCTTCTACTATCCACTAACGTTTTCGTTGCTTGTATTCGGCGTTGCACTCGTATCGATGTGCGTCACGTTGACCATAAAAAGCATGGAGACACAGTTGCAGCGAGTGGTCCATTTGATACAAGAGGTTCGTGTTCACTATGTGCCCATGCAGCTTTTTTTACAGTTTTTTACAAGGGTGCTTACTTTACAAAACCGTCTGCAACGGTGCTTACAGTTGCTTCCACTGTTTGCAACCCAATACATACAAGTTCATGTTGCACTTGTGTGAATGCCATTGAAAACGGTTTTGCAAAGTACTATTCAATTTGCATTTTTTCAGACCGTGTTTTCACTATAGTGGGTGGTGCAACTAATGCTCAATTTAATTTTTGTGCCTCCCAGTGCACATACATGATGCTTTTCTGCAGTTGTACGCCGAAGAGGAAGACGACGGCGACGGCAGTGAGTCTGGACGGGACCAGGAGAAGGTGGCCAAGGTCGTGCTGGAGCTGTGGAAACGTGACCCGCGCGGCATCTGGCTTGCGCCGCTCATGGAGGCACCGGCACAGCACAAACACAACGGCGGCATGTCGTTCACGCAGACCGCACGATCGATCGAGTCAACACGCGTGTACCTGAACAAATGGATACGAATGAGCAAAACACGCACGGTCGCCACGCAGGCGCCCGACGACGCACTGCACAGCCGAGACGAAAGCAACACGGACACGACGTTGGCGACGAGCCTGGCGCAATGCGACCAAGCGGTGGCACAGACGCTCACGAAGACACGCGTTGGCAGGAAACGACGAAATTCACAATAAACTCTCCGCACCCACAGCTGCTTTTAATGGTTTTTGTGTAAAGCATTTTCAAATCGGTGTATCTTTTCGGGTACACTGAAAATGTAAAAAAACAAGCATTTCCCAATTGATACGGTTTACGATCCACAAGCAACTCAACTGAATTTCATGTTTCTTTATCCCTACTTCATATTAACACTTGTATCTGGGACTCAACTGTTGTTTGCGAATTTATCACTCGAGTTCTCATGTCAAGTGCGATTGGTTTGGTATTTTTATTTAACAATGTTTTTTTAGTTTCCAATCAGACTTTGCTCGCAGTGAAATCGTTGGAGGTTCCTAAACCTAATCCTAATCCTAAGCCAAGCGTTTTTGCTTTGGTGAAAATGATCGAGTTACACACACAGTGGTCATGTGTTGTGACTCATTCAGTTGTGCTGTGCGTATGCAGGGTGCCCAATCCCGACTTGTGTTGTGCGCTGCTCGGACACTCTTTCGGTAATCATCCGGTTTTTATGTTGTTGCAAAATATAACACGTTAAAAATTTAAAAAAAATTGGTCAATTGGGCGGTCAAAAATTGACATACGGGTATAAACTTTCATAAACAACACAATAAACAAAAACAAAATAAAAAAAACACACTTAGTCTGCGGAATCCAATAACCGTAATCGTAAACTGCAAAGGATCCTTGACATGAGAGTTGCTGGGGTTTGCGTGAATGCTTCCAGAGTTCCCAAATTCTTCCACTTATCTATCAAGATTTTTTCAGTAAGAGCGGACAATCCAGATGGACATACATTTTTTTGCTGTCATGCAACCGTGAGAAAATTTACGGTGTTCAAGAATATGAAAATGTTACCAGTAGGTATCAGATAAAGTAGCACAGTGACTGTAAAAATCCACATCGGATGTCATCGTGTCAATAACACATGTGCAGTCGAACTCTAAATTATGGCTATCAGCTGTCAGCAGGCTAGTGATTACGTGATGTTTGCTTGCTGTGCAGGACAGCCTCCACATCCACAGTAATGCGTGCACACACAAAGCATGCATCAAGTGATCACCGACCAATCAGTTGATAGCCTTACTTTAGACTTCGACTGTATGGTGGCATATTCTTTGACACAAAGAATGAGCCCTAAACGAATACGTTAAAAATAGTAGACACCAGGTAAGTTGCAAAAAGTATCATCATTTACGTACAAATAAAAATCTAATAAACACACGTTAAAGTTTAAAAAAAAACAATTCAACCCATTTTATCACTTTGATTGCAGTGATGCAACAAAATTACCCCATAGAATTCAAGTAATAGAGAGTTTCACATTCTAACGAATCTAAACACGACTGGTGATTGAGCTGCTGACTTTGAACGCGGCCGTTTGACTGTTGCCCTTGCTGAGTTTGTTCTCAGCGCACGCATCTTCGGGTCGCGGACTGTCGTCGGCGAGAGTGTAGATGGAAGTGTGCGGCATGCGAGACACCTGCATGAAATTGTTCACGGTGATCGTGATCGGAATCGCCAACACCATCATGCCGAGCACTATGGTCGCTCCCGCCACCAATTTGCCGCCTGAATAAACGCAAGAGAGCTTGCTTTGGTTTGAAACAATATAACTGGTGATTTGCTGAATAAACCATCACAGCACACACACATGAAAAACTACACTGAAACACACAGCTCAACATAAAGTGAAAGATACTGAGTATATGCACAAGTAATCAGTTTTATAATTAGAGCGGCGCAGTTGTTCATACCTAAAAACCCCGGCCTTTTTTAAAACCCACACCCACCGGAGAAAGAATGATCAGAATAGCACGTAGAATCCATTAGTTTAAAAAAAACACGTCATATTTGACACACAATTGAGTTTACGAACGGTTTTTTCTTTCATTCAAATTTCGCGCGCTCCTTGCACCCTGACTTTTCCCCTCCCGCCTAGTTCTATTCCCTGATTCACCGCAGTGCTTTTCCAAAATGTTAAAAAAGTCAAATGAATTGAAAAAAGGGCAAACAGCAGCGCAGCGAACCAAACGTGACCGGCACGAGATCGCCGTATCCAACGGTGGTCATCGTCACAATGCACCACCAGAACGAGGCCGGGATCGACGTGAAGCCAGTGTCCGGCTCGTCGCGTTCGAGAAAATACGCGAGCGTCGAAAAGAACACGACGCCGGTGACCATGATGACGGCGACCATCTGCAGGTGTCCCTTGCTGCGTTTCATGGTCAACGCAAAGTTGCGCAGACCGACGCTGAAGCGGCCGAGCTTTGCGATGCGCAGCACACGCAGCACGCGCAGCACGCGCACCGTCACGATCGTCCAACGGAACTGCGTCAGTCGTTCGTTGTTCATGTCGTAGAGTTCAAGGACGAGCTCAAGGATGCACGGCGCAATGACGATCAGATCGATCGCGTTCAGTGGCGCCACAACGAAGCGGGCACGGTCGGGCGCGATGCCGAGACGGATCAGGTAGTCGATGGCAAAGTACGCGATGCACACGTACTCGACGTACACGAACACCGGGTGCTCCTTAGGCAGCTCGTCGCGCAGGCGTGAGGCGCTCTCAGATGTGACTGAAAACTGCGGCAAATATCACTCGGTGAAGAGTCCACGGTCATTGTTGCAGGTCAGTCAAATCAACAGAGACTCAATTGGTAGAGAGCACTTCGGTCCTCACACTCCGCGTTTTTTCGTTATTTTGTTCTTTTTGGGGCAGAATTTTCAAATTTATAGATTTTTTTACAAACGAAATGCTTGTCGAAATAATCGTTTCCTGTTCTGGTATTGTTTGATTTGCTTGAATGAATTCAGAATTTGGAATATTTCCTGCAACAAGCGGCAACAGGAGCTTTTGCTTTACCAGCCAAATGAATCACTGGCTTATCGTTCTGGGTCTGTCTGATTCAATGAACTGACCGTTTTGTTCCTTTGACTGTTGATTGTGTTGTTGTTGCAGCGACGGCATCGAGCCAAGAATCAGCCCGACAATGGACAGCAGCACAAACGTGGTCGACAAGAACTCGTAGACTTTCCAGCAGGGCCCGTTGTCGATGCCCTCCGTGACTGTCCAGATCCGATGACGCAGTCGACCCACGTTTCCAGTTCCAAACGGCGAGTGCCCCTCGTCGCCGTCGTCCCCATAATCTCCGGAGTCTTTCGAGTCTTCCTCGTCATCTTTCATTGGCGAGCAGCAGGCTGCCAGTTTTTCGTAACTAAAACCGACAACAAAAAGCTAAGTTATATTAAAAACATTCTCTTTTTCATCCAAAGCAGCTTCGACGATGTCGACAAATTTCCAAACATACCCGATTCCCCAGAACTTTATTTCGTCCAGAAACTGCTTCAGGCAGGCATTCTCCGGGCAATGCACGTGGCCGGTGCTGTAAAACTCGTAGATTGGGTGGAATTGCTGCGGGGGCCGACAGAAATAATACTCGCCCGACATTGGTAAGTATCTGCAATGGAAATCTGCTCAAAACGTGACTTATCAAACCACCGAAACACAGCATGGCCGGTTGACTAACAGATGACAGAGTCTGAGGCGTTGTGCGTGCGGCCGCAGCGCGAGTCTGCCGAGGAGCGTGTCGGCGCCGAATCGCTGCACGTGTCTGATGAGCAGCACGAAGCTGTGCCCGCCGACGTTCACGCGCAGCAGGTAGCGCTCGTGGTCGACCGCTGCGACGACGCGCCGCTCTCGGTGACGCTCAGCGCGCTGCAGCAGCGAGTCGGCGTCTCGCACGACCGAGCTGACCTCCTCGACCGACTTCGACACCGACAGCGTTGGCGAGCGCTGCTGTCCGTAGCCGCTGGACGCCGGCGTCAGCAGAATCGTCGGCACCGATGATTTCGGCTGCAGATTCGTCGCAGACACGGTGCGCTCCACGGGCACGATCGCCGCAAGGCCGTTGGTGTTGCTGTTGGCGCCGATCAGACTCCGGTGTGCCTCGTCCTCGGGGTCGTCGTTGTTCGACTCGGAGTCCGTAATGCTTTCGTCGTGGCTGAACTGCTTCACGAATTGACGTTCGATTGGACTGAAAGGAAACGGCTGCGGTTGTGTGCAGCAGCGGTGTTGGCCCCGCAGAAAGAAGTGGCAATCAGTCGGCGAAGACGGTCGGCCATCAATGGCGACAGCACTTTGAGTGGATGCAGCACAACAAGTGACACTTTCTTCAGCATATACTGCATTTCGAACAATTTGAGATTGTTGGAACTCACGACATGACGTGCTCGACACCAGCGGCCAACTGCAACGGCACATCGAGCACAGCGACCAGTTTGCCGCTCTTCTCCACGGACGAGTTGCGTCTGTCTTTGTGGCTGCTCGACAGTCGTGCCATGCGTGCGTGACCGTGTCGGGGCGTTCGCGCGCTCGCCAGAGTCTGACCCACAGTTTTTTAATTCTTCACTTCGGCACACATCACACTTGGTATTTCGAGCAAACACTAACAGCGAAAATGTCAGAGCAGTTTTGCGGTTTACAATGGTCACTTCGGTAAACTCGGTTCAACCAAATCATCAACAAACCTGATTGACAACGGCGTTTGCCGTCGTCGCCAGCATGTCGGTGGTCGGTCAACGAAGTTGTTTTAAAGTTGTTGATCGAGATGAATAGCAGCTGAGCTGATACGGAATAACAGTTGATTCACGGCGGTCAAATTTTATTAATGTGTGTGTTAACTCGGCTCTAAACAGAACGTGCGGTAAATTGAACGTATGTGGGTCGCGCTTTCGCGTGATGGTCATTCGGTTCAAAGCGAACCAAATGGGATCAAGGCTGTTTACATCGTACTACATGCGTCTGCTCTGCATGAAATTTGAATTTTGTTTATTTCATGTATACATACATGCGAGCGGCAGGTTGCACTGTTCACACGAGAGAGCGCTTGGTGTCTTTGAAAAACGAAAGCAATCAAAAAAGCCGACCAAGTGAACCATACATGGGCTCACGCACGATATGCATGCTGGCGAAAAAAGCGCACAGCACATTCATTAATTAATTCTTGATGTTGAAAGCAGTTGGTGGTGGTGGGTCGGGAGCACATAAAGGAGACATTGCACGCAGGCTATCCTAAGATTATGTTCATAATAAATGCTCTCAATCGCGCCGCAAACAAGACGCGTGCCCCCGTTCTGCACGTCCAATTTCCGTCTTCTTCCAAGAACTCGCAACCCTTGCGTCTTTTTACTGCTCATTATGACTCAGTGCAATGAGCGATGTGCGCCACCAGCAAAGTTCAAACCAAGAATTTTTTCAGCAGACCATGAAACTGCTATAAATAGAGCAGCGTCATTTTTTCGTCTATCAAAATGCGCGCCCTAGCATGTACAGTTCCGCGTTTTATTGTGCCGAAGCTCACAGCAACAGCACTGTCCATCAAACAAAGCAAGCCCAGTTTAGTTTTCAAGCTGCAATTATTTCTGCTAATGTTCAGTTGCATTGTGCAAAACGCATTGATAAACTTCTGATTATCCTTCAAAATTCGCAACTTCCAATTATTTCAATCTGCAAAATCGCAAGTAAACTGCCAATTAGAGAATAGTATATTTTTAATGTCCACCGACTGTTGCTGTTGTGACACACAAAGTGAATAGAATATATGTAGGTAGGTTGAGTACGCAACAATTAGGAATGCAAGATTAATGGACAAAGGTAATAATATAAATAATAATGAAAATAACGGTAACAACGACTTTCATCTAACATTGACGGTATATCGAAACGCAACTTGTTACACCAGTACTAGCACAACCAGCACAGAACGCATAACTTGATCGAACAGGTCAGAACGAATGCGCCTTTCCGTGACACCAAACCACTAATGAACATTTTGCAGATCTGTAATTGGATAAATTTCAGGAGACACACATTCTTTTTAATTTCCAACTCCTACTGCTTCGTCCCGTCCCGTCCCACTCAGTCACGTCAAAAGAACAATAAAAAACGGATACACGAATGATTTTTTGAAGCACAACAAAACGAGACATTCTAAGTAATAAGTGGACCTAACCGTTTATGTGAATACAGAAATAAATTCAAATGGCAAAAGAATCACATGACAATACGGATCAAGGAAAGCAACACCAAGCAAACCAATCAACCACCCAAAGTAATGAACAAACTAATTAACGAAAAGCATGTGGTTGGAATGTTTCGAAGGACAAAAAGCACGACAGATAAGATAACGTAACGTAACGACGCGCAATTATTGCAACGAACTTGCAAAACACAAAAAACATGGAGTTTGCAAAAAAAAACACACACAGCTAAAAAGAGCAGTAGTGGATATTACACCAGCAAATTGCCCGGCTTTAAAGAACTTGCAAGCAATCTATGAAAAATACAATGTCAGTTTGGCAAACAGTTTGTGGTGGTAAAAATATTGTTCGCGAAAATTGGGTATGACTGAGAAACACTTCGAAACGAGATTTGACTAGAGTGATAGAAACTGGTACCGAGCATAAACAACTTTCAAAAAGGTTCAGTATTTGTGTTCAAGAAAGAATCGGTCAGAACAGCAACTTTCGAACATAGAAACTAAAAAGTCGTTCAGATAGCGAAAAACAAGTCTTAATTGGTTGCTATCGACGGATGGAAATTAGGACGAACGAGCTGAACAAATACAATCTTAGACAAAGCAATAGTAACGAGAGATGTCGTGCAAACACGATTTATCAGGATGCTAAGAAAGCTGGAAACTGTAGGTTAATGAAAACTCAGACAGAAATTTTTAAATTAAAACAGATTTTTTTTGGAAAAAGATTTTTAAGTTTGAAAGGAGATAAACCTGTGGCGGTAACTTGCAGTAAATGGAAATCCCTGGCTCAGGCTGCATGTGGCGTGCGTGTGCAGCGAACGAGCCGACTAAAAATACTCGGAAAACAATGTGACAGGTGATGGTTACGCACACGAAGCACTAAAACAAGATTAAAACAACCCATCATTTTAAACAATTTCGAATGAGAAGCTGAAAGCTGTTGGCACAATTCAAACGAAAAACAAAAGTGCACAAGAGCAATATCTGTTGCTAAGCTATAAAAGTAAAGAACTCAATTTCTCACTGCACCAAAGCACGACCAGTCACGAAAAATAATGGCTTTTGGAAAGAAAAAAAAGCTGAAGTTTAATAAGAAAAACCAAGAAAGTGTTCGCCAACAAACAGGTGCATTAACTAACTTGGACTCGCTTAAAAATTTCAAAGACGTTTGAAGCAGATTAACAGATTCAAAGATTAACGAACATGTTGTGTGCTGCCAGCTAACTGGTGTAGAATTACAAAAAATAATAGTATTGTAGTGCAAGTTATCATTGAAACCACTCACGAAAATTACGAGGACAGAACGAAAGCACAACGCCAATAAAAAACAGACCGCCGAACAACAACAACCGACAATAAAAATGTAATTGGAAATGGAATAATTCGTGAAAAGAAAAGCAAAGAAGACATGGAGAGAACGTGCTGCAGCAAATGTCAATCTTTCCATGGTTTTCCTTCTAGCAGCTAGTTCTCTTCACATGAATAGCTTATTAGGTACAACATTGCTTTTCTTTACAATCTCAATCACAATATGAATAACCAGACATGACGAGCAGAGAGACCAAAAGTAATAAATATAAAATAATGGTGGTGTTGAGTTGAATTCTTGCATGCCCATTCCATTGCCCACACGCTAATTCAGAATAAATTATCGACAAAAAGAACCAAGCAAGCACGCTTGCATTCACAATAAATGGGATTCAGCTTGTAGCAGCACTGCTGGTTTCTTTCGTTTCACTACGTTTCAGCATCCGAGTCCGAGTCTTCTTCGGCTTCCTCCGTCAACTTGCGCAGTTTGTCCAAGAACTTTTCTGGCACCAGAATTTGATCAGCTCCTGTCAAAGAAACACTGCACTCATGATTGCCAAGAAGGTGGTGCCGGTGTGTCCATTGGCTGAATCAGCAACAGCCAATAACATGTTGATTCGAACGGACGGAGCTCCGGACGAAATGAGGTCACGTGCTCGATGCTCAGCAGCCCAAACTTTTAGTTTGTTTGCTGACTTCTTCACGTAAAAAAAGTTCACGAAGGTGCAAACCAAATTGAGATACTGGCGCATGTGCTTGACAAACGGGCGTTTTTAACGGAAATGACGTCATTTCGGTGCGACACGTTCTAAAAACCGGCTAAACAAAAGCTGTGTCAAGCGTCTGCGTGTCTTACCAACGATGACCTCCCACGGTTTCTTCGACTGTGTCACTTCGTATGCGGTACGAATCTCCGAGTACGTGACGCCACCAACAATGAACACAATCAGACGGGGCCCGGTGGATCGTTGCTGCTGTGCACCACCACGATCCTTGTGCCATGCGCCATAGCGTGCACTGCAACCAGCAACACACAACATGCAGTCGAACTACAAAATCAACTCACACACGAAATCAGATGATTGGCCGCTGATTGGTCCAGTTAGCTTGATGATGGCAGAACGAGCATGCCAGAATGCACAAACAGCATATGTGTTGCAATTTGATTGTACAGCATGTCAGCGTGTGTGCTGTTTGTCTGTGTCATCAGCACTGATGCTTCCTCTAACACACGTTTAGGCATGTGGCAGTCTCACCGAGTTGTGCTTAAAAATATCGCAGGCGGGACTGCCACTGCATCCACCACAGCTGCGGGGGGGGGCTATTTTCATTTCATGTCCCCCACGCGGGAACTAGCCGTCGAGACAGCGGCAGTTAACAGCAGCAACAACAACAGCAACGACGGTTTTTTTCCAATCGAGACCAACCTGGTCGGTGCACGTGACGACGTCGTTTGCGGGCGGCCGCCAAGGAACGGAAAGTGTTTCTGATCGAGTTTATCATCGCACGCATCCTGAATGAAAAATGGAACAATGTGAACATGGGAAACGAAGACGTAAATTGTTTCAATATTTGAGAGATGAGTTTCGTGCACAATTTGTTTACGTGTGTAACACTGCACACACCTCCATGATGTCCTTGAGAATCGGTGTCCACCGGGACGTCTGATAAGTTTGCTCGTTCACTCGCTCCTTTCGATTCGGCTGCCACACTCGCTTGCGTGTCTGCTAAAAATCAATAGAAACACTTTTATTCCAGAAGTTTGGCTGCTTTTCTTCAGACGAAACAGGCAGGAACCGACGTCTGTGACCACGTTGAAACCGAGATACGACAGGTTGGTGATGGTGGACTTGTCAGCGAGCGGGATGTTCGCGTGCTGCAGCAGCTTGCTCAGATTCTCTTCGGTGACACCTGCAAAGTCCAATCGGGTGGCGGAAACAGAGTGAGCAACGGTTGAAAAAAACATCACGCTTCTAAAAGCAAAAAAGTTTTAATTTTTGACAAGAAGACTTCAGCCAATTGTCAGCAAAAAGTGCTCATTCCCATAAACATTTCCCCCTCAAAACAACGACCGAATGGTTTCGCTCACCATTCTTCGATAGAATGTAAAGCAGAATGATTCGGAGACGGTCTTCGTTTCGAACGCCTGGATCAATCAGCAGCGGCGTCATGATGCGCAGCGGGTCCTTCACCTTTTCGCCGTCGGAGTCGACGCCCATCGCAAGGTCCTGCACAAGTTGAAATTAAAAGTAAGATCACTGAGATGCTCACAGCGGATGAAGCAAATCAAGAAACATAGATTCACTGAATCTGATTATCCCACAGATGGAGTCAAGAAACAAACAAACGTCGAAGCGCAGTTTCCCGCGAGTATCAACGAACCTGTTCGACCTTGCAGAGTTTATCGATGCCGCCCTGGTACGCCTTCATGCAGTCTTCAGCGAGATGCAAATGCGTGCTGTATTTGTTCAGCTCCTTCTGATATTGCGGCATTTTCTTGATCATCGCGCCAAGGTCCTTGATCGATTTCGCGTCACCGGACATGCCCTTCTTGCCCTCCATGAATTTCTTCATGCCCTTCGTTACTTCTCTGCAAGTTACAAATTTCATAGCTGTTCATGGTGACACCAATGACATCCTTTTTTTAATTCTGCGACTCAATGCACGCATAGATAGGAAGTTTAGTTTCATGCTTTTCAGTGCAAACATTACTGAAGCCATTAGTTCCTTACATCTGCGTGCAAACGCAATGAGTCGCAAAACCCCAAGAAGATAATATTCCTTGGACATATTTTTTGAAAACATAAAATTCCAAGAGACGCTTGTTGTGTATAGGACTAACGTTGAAACGACGGCGATGTGTTTGTGACGAAGCATCATCCAACAGTCATCGTTCTCATCCAACAGCACGTCCTTCTCCGCACCTTCGTTCGTTTCGTATCTGTATGTGAACGTTGAAAGACAATGACCGTTATTTAATGATTCGTTAAAACATTATAGGATAGGGCTGATGGCTGTTGATCTGTAAAGTAACCGCAAACATGAAATCATGCTTGAAGCAAATCAGCAATACTAGAAGCGAAGGAAAAGGGTCTCGGTACGCATCAGAAATTGTTCATCGATTCAGAAAATCAAGCCGTGTGCTTTTATCGCATGGTATTTCTGTTGTTCGTTTGTTAGTCCAGCACCGCAGTCAACAAATTACCACGTTAACTGACCTAGCAGTGACTAGAATGGCATGTTCTGTGCAGGTGTGCCCAGCTTCCTGGTTTGGAACTTTATTCCTTGTGCACTTGCCGGACGGACGCGAATCGTGCCGAATGAAACAGATCAGAGAAGCGAAAAGCAACAGAAATGCAACGCCACGCGACGCCACCAACTTGTAGACATCGTTCTCAATGCCGAGCAAATCGTAGACCATCGCCTGGAAGGTCAGCTCGTGCAACAACGGCGACATTCCATCAAAGCCTCGGTCGAGAATCAGCAGCTGCGACCGTGCCTTCTCGGAGCCTTCGCCCATCGTCGCGTCGTCAGCTTTGTAGCCGTCCAACTTTTGTTGCACCAAATGCGCCAGCTCAACGTTGCGCTCAAAATCACTGAAAAAAACTTCATGGAACTGATTGATATCGGGTAGGTATGATCAATCTGTAAAACATACGCATTTTTACACACTGGTAAGGGGTATTTGAATCTGTCAGGCTGACTGGCCGCATCGAGCTCGAGCTGAATCAGTGAGTTCAATTCAAAAAGAGCCAATCAGCTGATTGCCTATGATTTACAGTTCGAGACTGTATGTTAGCATATTTTCTAAATGTCACGGCTTTAGTGGTTCAGAACAATTGAGTGAAATTTTAACAGAAAAAAAGCTTAAAACACCCATTGTACAAGTAAAAAAAAACTAAAACGAACGTCCTAAATCGAATGGACGGATACTCGCCGAGCGTGGCACAGATGGTCGCGATTTGTTCGGCGATCTGCTCCATCTTACTCGTTAGCTCACCCTGTTTCTGTGGATTGTAGAAGTAGTTGAACGTCTCCTCGTTGTCCAATTGGTAGATCTGAAACGTTGGAATCGAATAGCATATTTTAACTATCAAGTAGGACAGGAAAACACAAAAACCAAACCAACAATAACAATAAAACCAAACTATTTTTGGCACACAACGGAAAATCAATCTGATATACGATATACCGAACTTTAACCGTCTAATAGGAATCAATAGACCGACCAAAAACGGAAAAAATCGAATAAACAAAGACCCACCTGAGATTCATAGGGTGTGAACGCGATGTTAATTTCTTTCAGTGTCTTGATGTACTTCGCTGCACGACTTCGCGTTAGAATCGTGAAATTCTGATCACTGCATACTGAAAAACAATGAAGGAGTTCAAGGTCTTTATTCCACTGTTGTAAAATGCTCAATCTTATTTTCAAAGAGTTTAAACGAAATAGGAAAAATGTAAATAGGAAAACGACAGTTGCTGATGTGGAAATTGTTCAAAAACAGACCAACGTACCTTCAGTAAAAAACACATGCGCGCATTTGTAGAGGCGTTTCGTGCCAGAGAAGTCCTCAATGAGCCGATTAATCGAGTCGCTGGTAGGTGCAATCAGGTAGATCGACTCGAGTGTTGTCAGCGGCTCGCGACGCTTGTTCAGATCTTCCACAACTGCAAAAAGCATTTAGCAGTCAATTGGACAACTGACTGGATTACATCCAAATTCTAAACATTTTGGGCACAATGAATCAGTACATTTCAGTTCACAAAACGTGAGTAAGGCGACTCCAAATTGCGCAATAAATGCAATTTTTATATTCTGGCATTGGAATCTGTAACGCAGATTGGCTGATTGGACCAATCAGTAAGCCCAATTAAAAAGCAGAAAGTTAAAGCTGCACTGTACACACAATGCATTCCCCTAACGTGGATTGCAACCTAATTTGCCACGCCTCAGTGTCACCCGTTCACAATTCGTGTTGTTGTGACGCACTTGTGATCCCCTCCTCCATCAGGTTGTGCATCTTGCAGCACGCTGAGATCATGCGCATCGCCATGTGGTCCACGATCAACACGTTCCATCCTTTGCCCTCTGCTTTCTTCAACGGACGAATCACGTCGTTCAGTATCCCTGAAAATCAACGCTAATCTTGTGGATTTTTCTTTGTTGAGACATTATAGAAAAGCGGCTTAAAGAAAATCTTCGGCAGAAGCTGCTCAAAAGAAATGTGCAAGGTTGTTTCAATGAGCATGTATTTCTTCAATCCAACCCAGCCCATCAACCACCACCTGACAGCAACCAACCAATCAACATCACCAAACACGTTCACACCAACCTTTCTGTGTTCACATTCATGTTTCCTGTGTGACATCATATTACCTACCGCAGCACACCCTATTACGTCACGGGCAGTAAACCATAACGAGCACACCACATCGTTGTGTTTTCTCAGTGTCAGTATAATATTTTAATACCAGACACTTTCTGCCGGTTGCCGATGTCCCTTGAGTGAAACAGACATGCAAGCACGAGTGAGTGTGCGTGTGTGCGCTTGCAGCCGTGAACTGCTGCTGCTGTCGGGCTTGAACGTATTTAGAGCTCAGGCTGCGTCGCGCGTCTTTTCGTGGCAACTCGCAAGCTTTTTCATGCTGCTTTCTAGAAAACAGATGCAATCGAACCATCATGGAGCGCACATACATACCACGACACTTTCTGTAGACCAAATGTTCACTTCACGACGCTTTGTTCTGTGATTGTTTGATGTTTTCAAGACAAACCGTTATATGTGTGTGCTCACACTATTCCAGGCGTTCACTTTTAATTTTTGTCAACTTTTAACAGTCTCAGTTCACGGCAAAACACTCAAAAGGCGGCTCATCGCTAAAACCAGGAATTATCCCGATCCTGTTCTTTCTTGTCTGAAAGCAAAACGAAAGTCAAAGGCTGTTTTTGTCCGGTATTGGTTGACCAAATTCGCAAGCGCACCACTATGCCCAGTGTCTCAGCCCCCGGTTTGGTCCATTCGTATCACGACACACAGCAGGCAAAGCATAATTCACCAGCTATGACCGTATTGGGCTGTGTGTGTTTGTGTTGTGTCGCAAGTGCATGCCATGCTTTTGGCTTCGGCCGTAAAGTATGAATGAAGCACATGGCCCATTCATCGATCGATGTGTGTGCCTGCATATGCGTGTGTTGTTGTTGCAATGAATAACTGCTGCTATAGATGGCATGACTGGCTGCTGCTGCAGCGACAAAAGTGCACCCGAAAACGCAATATGTATGCAGATATACGGCGGCGCCACGCGTCAGCGTGAATGGACACACGCTCGTTGGTTGCATTGCAATCCGTGAAAGAAGAATGCACCATGCCTCGAACTGCTCCACAAGACAGCGCGATAACGAACAACCACACCATAGCATTTCCACTTAACTCAGTAACGTCGTTCAGTTCAGCCGACAAAAGGCTAGTTGTTGTTTTGCTTTAGCACAAAAAAGCAAGCAGCACAAGGAATTGAACGTTGCAGAAGTGAAACACTCATTTGAAAACGCACACCACAGGCTGTTGGGAACGATTTCATATCAAAACCGGCCCGTCCATTTGCGGCTGCATTCAAAAGCGGACCGTTCAAAATGATGTCAATCAAAAGCGGTTCGTTCAAATGCGGCCCGAATCAAAACGCCCCTAGTTGATTCCGGCCCGATCATTTCAGGTCACACAAGAATCGCTCGTTTCATGCCCCAATTTTTTTAATGCAACCGTTCAAAAGCGGGCTTGAACAAGTTTTATTCAAAGTTGGTCTTCAAAACCAGTCTAAACAGCGGCCCGTTCAAAAAGGCTTTTTTACAAGCATTTTACATCGGTTCGCGCCGCACGGTGTTTTGGACACAGACAGAACTGACATACCAAAAGTGATACAAAAATTCATTTTTTATGGTTTTGTGATCTTATTTGATGATAATGTGGTGGTGATAATTTGCTTGGTTTCACTCTGAACAACTTTTACCAGATCCCCAGAATGCCCAAATTTCGTTACCAGGCTCCTTCATTTTTGCTTTGCCCAGCTTACCGGAACCAGGGCTTTTTTTACCTCAGTGAACGTCTGTGCTCGACATTCAACCTCAAATGTGTCAAGGCGCTTTTCCAGGTTGAGCCAAGACGTTGGTCAAGAGACTCAGCAAATGTGGCACACTGTAAATGACTGCCATGGACCATTCATCTGAACGGGCCGCAAATAAGCGGACATTTTATGAGTGGGCCATTAACGAAATCATTTGAACGGGCCAGAAATGAACGGACCGGTTATGGATTTATTGGACGAGCCGCATATGAAAGGGCTGGTAATGAACGGGTCGTTTATGAACAAACCGCAAATGAATGCAGTCCGCATTTGAACGGGCCGCAAATGAACGGACCGATCCTGAGCGAGCATTAATTTGAATCATGTTTTTGAAGTAGAAAAAATACACTGACTCACACATACGGATACATTCGATTTAAACTTCGACAACCTCAAACCTCGAAAAACCATCAGCAAAAACAAGCAATCAAATGAAGAAAGAACAAAGAACGTACGCTGGCCCACAATCGTTTTCAACGACATCTTCGACAATTTAATGAAGACAATGAATTTCTTCGATGAGAAAACGTTGTTTGTTGAATTGGATCTTAAATGGGGTTGGTGTCAGTAAAAAGCAACAATCGCGATTTCAGGTTTATTGAACGACTGTTTTTACAAACATTTATGCACCTTGATTATTTATGTTGATAAACGGCACATTTGAAAAATTTAGTAACCAAGCAAGATACCGTTTTAAAACCGTCGAGCGGTCATAGTATCACTATCATCCATAGTTGTTCCAGAGCCGAGGGGTTGGGGGGGGGCGATATAGATAGCTGGAGCAAATTTTCCAGATAGATAGATGGCTGGAAAATTTTGGGGGGGAGGCGCGGGGCGTAAAACTACAAAGCTAAACCGGAGCTGGAGCTGATCCCTGATCCCAATGTTTCACCCCTTCAACAAAGCTGTCAATCAAGGCACTTTCACTTTGTTAAAAAGGCTTCACTTAGGATTAGGATTAGGTTTAGGATTAGGAACCTACAACGACTTCATTAGGATTAGGATTGGGCTTAGGATTAGGAACCTACAACGACTTCATTGAAACCGAACTAAACAACAAAACAGACTGCAAACTTGGCTTTGGTTTAGTAATGTAGGCAAAGCGGCGCGGGGGGCCATGTGACTTTGGGGGGGCAGTCAAAATTTTGAAATTTGATAGATAGATAGATAGCTAAAACGCTAAAAAGCTATAAAAACAGCAAAATAATGCTAAAAAATACACTAAAAATTAAGTGTAAACGCCTATTTTACCTAAAATTAGCGACTAAAATTTTCAAGAATTACGAGCAAAAATGGTCAATTTTGGTCAAAAATTGACTCATTTTATGACTTCGAAGACAAAAATTTTCAGATATAGATAGCTGGCTGAGAAATTTTTTTAGATATATAATAGCTGAGCCGAAAAAACGTGTCTGATAGAGATTCGAAATTTTTTTGGGGGGCCAGGCATAGTTGTTCCAGAGCCGAGGGGTTGGGGTGGGGGGGGGGGGCGATATAGATAGCTGGAGCAAATTTTATAGATAGATAGATGGCTGGAAAATTTTGGGGGGGCCGCGGGGGGCCATGTGACTTTGGGGGGAGGGCCGGTCAAAATTTTGAAATTTGATAGATAGATACTAAAACGCTAAAAAAGCTATAAAAACAGCAAAATAATGCTAAAAATACACTAAAAATCAAGTATAAACGCGTATTTTACCTAAAATTAGCGAAATTTTGAAGAATTACGAGCAAAAATGGTCAATTTTGATCAAAAATAGATAATAGCTGAGCCGAAAAAATTTGTTTGATAGAGATAGATTCGAAAACTTTTTGGGGGGGGGGCGGCCTCCCCAGCCCCCCCCCCCCAGAACAACTATGGTTATAGGTCTACAATGGAGTTGTGCGCATAGTTGTTCCAGAGCCGAGGGGTTGGGGCCGTAGAGATGTCAAAAAAAAAATTTCTATTTTTTTCTTAAAAAAAAATTTTTTTTAATTTTTTTTAGTCAAAGTTGTTCAGAATTTTTCAGGGAGTCCGAATATCACCATCTGAGGAGCCACCGACTTACCATATGACCCCCACTCATATGGGAGGAGGGTGAAAATTTCAGACGTGGTTTCGGCGACCCCATTTTCCCACCGACGACATCACGTCTCGTGTTTTGCTTCTCAATTCACCTCAAATAACACGGAAACAAGTTCAACAACAAACCGGTGTGATCATGCTGACGACACGAGGCGAAACAGCAACGAGCAACCAACGAAGTTACGCTTGCAGTGGCAGACAGTGCAATTTCGACCTTTCCAGCAGTAGCGAAAGTGCGGGGGGGGTGGGGGTAGGGTTAGGGGCTTTGAAAAAAAAATTTTTTTTATTTTTTTTTTCGTTTAAAAAAAAATTGGATTTTTTTTTCAAACTTAAAAAAAAATTTGAAAAATTTTTCTTCTACTTTGCTCTGAAAATTCGATTTATGGCATAATTTTTTGAAAGTTCAAACCAAATTTTCTTCCCAACTTCTTTGTGTGCTTAGGTACATGTCATTATTTGGTCATTTTGACCGACGTACTCCATGTTTTTCGATTTGGATGACTTCTAGAGTCAATTTTTAGCGTTGAAATGACTTAACTGAATTGAAATATCGTTTCAGAAATCGTTTTCTTGCAACTTAGAACATGTTTTTTCAGTCGGTAGGCCATGAGATGAACATGATATTTTGTTGATTGGCGTATGTTATAGGTCTACAATGGAGTTGTGCGATATATTGTTAAACAATTGGAGCGGAGATGTTGGTTAATACCACATCACACGACCGTTTTTCAGATACCCGATAACATGGCCACATGTTAAAACTTGCGTGCTGAGCTAAACTAACGTGTTAAACTTGCGTCTGTCAGTTGCCCGCAACGTGATCGCGAAATCATGGCACGTGTTTTCGATACGATGATTTGAAGAGTGGGCTCTCGCCATGTGGCAGATAGCATAGCTGGTTGAACCTGAAAGTAAGTGTCTTGGGGGGGGGGGCGACCGGGTCGACAGGGGTTGCCGACTTAGCTACAGCAAACAGGAATTTTTGAACACAGTCAAATTTTGGTAATTTTCTAAAAAGGAACAACTAAGAACGGTTCAATATTCAAGTACACGTCGAAAATTGTCCTGTTTTACTGTTGAAAATGCAACTTTCCCTCTATGAAATGGACATAATTTCAATAAAACACGATTTTCGCTCTTATAGTTTTCCGGATCGTTCTGAAAATAGTCTAGATGAACTCAGCTCGACGAGACGCTTCGAACAAACCTAACTTGTAAAAAAAATTTTTTTTTTAAATTTTTTTTTTAATTTAAAAAAAAATCCGGATTTTTTTCCCCCTAACCCTAGGTGGGGGGGGGTCCACCAACCCCCCCCCCTCAGCCGAAAATCCTGCCCGTGCACGGGCAGATACCCGTGTACCCCCCTAGGGTTGTTAAAAAAAACAAAAATCGTCATTTTTGTTTTTTTTTTAAATTTAAAAAAAAAAATTTCAAAAATCAAAGTTGTGCTAAACCAATCAGGGAGTTCGAAGAACCACATATGATATGCAAGCGCCTCCGGAATGACTCCCATATGACGGAACTTTGCAGATTTTGTTTTGGTGACCTCAATTCACAGTTGTTCTAGGGGGGGCCTCCTGGGGGGGGGGCCGGCCCCCCCCAAAAAAATTTCGAATCTATCTCTATCAAACAGGTTTTTTCGGCTCAGCTATTATCTATCTAAAAAAATTTCTCAGCCAGCTATCTATCTGAAAATTTTTGTCTTCGAAGACATAAAATGAGTCAATTTTTGACCAAAATTGACCATTTTTGCTCGTAATTCTTGAAAATTTCGTTAATTTTAGGTAAAATACGCGTTTATACTTGATTTTTAGTGTATTTTTAGCATTATTTTGCTGTTTTTATAGCTTTTTAGCGTTTTAGCTATCTATCTATCAAATTTCAAAATTTTGACCGGCCCCCCCCAAAGTCACACGGCCCCCCCCGCGGCCCCCCCCAAAATTTTCCAGCTATCTATCTATCTAGAAAATTTGCTCCAGCTATCTATATCGGCCCCCCCCCAACCCCTCGGCTCTGGAACAACTATGCCTCAATTGCCCCTTTTCCAAACCGTCACCATGCCTCTTCTTGTGTTTTGACCTCCAAAACGTCACTAATTGTCCCCAGCTAAACTAATGCTAAAGTGAAGACAAACATACCGCCTTGAAATTCGATCAATTCTTCTGATGGTGTTGCGACGACACGACACGAAGCAGCAAGCAACCAGACAACGTAGCGCTTGCAAACGGAGCAGCGAGCACAATCGGACGCTCTGCGAGGCGAATCGTCACCTTATCTGCATCGGAAATGGTAGGCCAAGCTTTGGGACGCTCAAAAACTTCATCGCAGATGTTGTCGTAGCCTAAAATCAGTCGGTAAAACGGCCCAAAATCGACTGCTAAAGGTTTTACGAGGTATAATCAAAGAAAATTTTTGTTGAACTTTCGAAAAATTTTGCCAAAATTGAGGTTTTCAGAGCATATTAGAGGAAAATTTTTCGAATTAAAAAAAAAATCGGCATTTTTGTTTTTTTTTTAACTTTTTTTTTTTTTTAATTTTCATTTTTGTTTAACAACCCTACCCCCTCCCCCCCTTTACCTCGACACGGGTACTAGACTCCCCACGTAAAACTACAAAGCTAAACCGGAGCTGGAGCTGATCCCTGATCCCAATTTTTCACCCCTTCAACAAAGCTGTCAATCAAGGCACTTTCACTTTGTTAAAAAGGCTTCACTTAGGATTAGGATTAGGTTTAGGATTAGGAACCTACAACGACTTCATTAGGATTAGGATTGGGCTTAGGATTAGGAACCTACAACGACTTCATTGAAACCGAACTAAACAACAAAACAGACTGTAAACCTGGCTTTGGTTTAGTAATGTAGGCAAAGCTAACGGTCAAAAAAATTTTTTAATTTTTTTAAAGTAAAAAAATGAGCATTTTTTTTATTTTTTTTATTAAAAATTTTTGAAATTTTTTTTAATGTGCCCTGAAAATGCCGTTTTTGGCATAATTTTTCGAAAGTTCAACAAAAATTTTCTTTGACTTTACCTTGTCACTCAGTCAGTCTTCAACGCTGCAGGTGGTATTCTGGATCGATTTATCGACTGTTTTCAGCCTTGGTGAGTGATGATCGACTCGCGCATTGAAGTACTTGAGCGTCGCAAAGGCTAGTTCAACAAATTCCGATGCCGCTAAGGTGAGATAGAAGCAGAGAACTCACATTTATGCATCGTTTTTCAGGATCTCGAAAGCAGTAGCGAAAGCGGGACCTCAGGTGAGGGGGGGGTGTTTGCCTTGCCTAATCTTAGAGGGGGGGGGTCAGGTGCCTTCTCGGTGAGGGAGGGGGGGGGGGTGCACGGGCAGCAAATTTTCTTGAGGGGGGTGCACTGGCAGAAAAATTTCGTGAGGGGGGGGGGTGCACGGGATCGCACGGGTAATACCAAATTTTTGCCTTAGAAAAACACAGAAATTCTTGTAAAATACAGAATATTTTGTGCAAACAAGCTGCTTGTTTGATCAGAAACAACAAAATCTATGCAGGGACAGACACAAACGTCAAGAAAAATGCAAAAATTACGGTATTTTTGGAAAAAATTGAGAAGAGATTGACCACCGTGAGGGGGGGGGTGGGTGCGATCCCGTGTTTTCTCGCGGAGGGGGGTGGGGGGGAGTCTAGTACCCGTGTCGAGGTAAAGGGGGGGGGGGGTTACGTCGACGACCATCAAAGTTTTCTTCGGCATTTTAGAAAAAAATTAATAAATAAAAAAAATTATTTTTTTATTTATTGAAAAAATCGAGATTTTTACTTTTTCAAACGCTGTTCCAGAGCCCGGGATTTGGGGGACCGGTATAGCATGCAAAAGGTTTTGAAGGATGTAGCAGCACGCAAAATTTCGGGGGGGGGGCGGAGGGGCAAGATCGTTAGAAAACTGCGGACGCGGAGCTGTATCTTACTTCTTGAGCGGGCTAAATTCAAATGTCTGTGTGTACGTTGTTGTGGCTACAGTCTTCTGTTGAAAATCAAAGCGTGCACAAGCTGTAGAGAGAAGCCACTCATGCTCCAGTCGATCATGTTGATCATAAGCCGCTAATTTGTGGTTCAAAAATGTATGCATTATGTTTCGGGGCCGGAGGATGGCAAACAAAACTGTTTTGGGATCAGGGATCAGCTCCAGCTCCGGTTTAGCTTTGTAGTTTTACGTGGGGAGTCTAGTACCCGTGTCGAGGTAAAGGGGGGAGGGGGTACACGGGTATCTGCCCGGGCAGGATTTTCGGCTGAGGGGGGGGGTGGACCGGTGGCCCCCCCCCCCACCCCCCCCCCCGCACTTTCGCTACTGATAGCTAAAACGGTAAAAAGCTATAAAAACAGCAAAATAATGCTAAAAATACACTAAAAATTAAGTATAAACGCGCATTTTATAAAATTAGCGAAATTTTTAAGAATTACGAGCAAAAATAGTCAATTTTGGTCAAAAATTGACTCATTTAATGTCTTCGAAGACAAAAATTTTCAGATAGATAGCTGGCTGAGAATTTTTTTCAGATAGATAATAGCTGAGCCGAAAAAACCTGTTTGATAGAGATAGATTCAAAAATTTTGAAAAATGAAAAAAACCAAAAAAAAACCCAGGCCCCCCCTAGAACAACTATGGGGCCAGGCCCCCCCCCCCTCAGAACCGAAGACGAGGGGGGGGTGGGGGTACACCCCAAGCTTCAAAAAAAATTTTTTATATTTTTTTAAAAAATTTTCGAAATTTTTTTTGTTTTTTTTAAAAATTTTCCGCACAATGTTGTGTAGATGCCAGTTTTTTGCATAATTTTTTGAAAGTTCAACAAAAATTTTCTTCGACTTTACTTTGTGACATAGTCTTCAACTCTGCAGGTGGTATTCTGGATCGATTTATCGACTTTTTTTTAGCCTTGGTGAGACATGATCGACTCGTGTCGTCAGTCGTCGTCAGTTCCATCACACCGGTGAGTTGCTTGTTTGTTATTTGAGGGAAATTGAGAGACAAAACACAAGGCATGATGTCGTCAATTTGGATGACTTCTAGGGTCAATTTTTAGCGTTGAAATGACTTAACTGAATTGAAATATCGTTTCAGAAATCGTGTTGTTGCAACTTAGAACATGTTTTTCAGTCGGTAGGCCATGAGATGAACATGATATCTTGTTGATTGGCGTATGTTATAGGTCTACAATGGAGTTGTGCGATATATTGTTAAACAATTGGAGCGGAGGTGTTGGTCAATACCACATCACACGACCGTTTTTCAGATACCCGATAACATGGCCACATGCTAAAACTTGCGTGCTGAGCTAAACTAACGTGTTAAACTTGCGTCTGTCAGTTGCCCGCAACGTGATCGCGAAATCATGGTACGTGTTTTCGATACGATAAGAGTGGGCTCTCGCCATGTGGCAAATAGCATAGCTGGTTGAACCTGAAAGTAAGTGTCTTGGGGGGGGGCGACCGGGTCGACAGGGGTTGCCGACTTTGCTGCAGCAAACAGGAATTTTTGAACACAGTCAAATTTTGATAATTTACTAAAGAGGAACCACTAAGAACGGTTCAATATTCAAGTACACGTGAAAAATTGCCCTGTTTTACTGTTGAAAATGCAACTTTCCCTCTATGAAATGGACATAATTTCAATAAAACACGATTTTCGCTCTTATAATTTTCCGGATCGTTCTGAAAATAGTCTAGCTGAACTCAGCTCGACGAGACGCTTCGAACAAACCTAACTTGTAAAAAAATTAAAAAAAAATTTAATTAAAAAAATTTTTTTTTTTATTAAAAAAATTTCGGATTTTTTTTGACATCTCTATCCACTCCAGTACCGTGGGCCCAAACAAATTTTCGAGGGGGGGGGTATGGTGCCGTGGGGGGGGGGGCGCCGACCAAAAAGTGAAGGGGGGTCCAAACTATGGTAACGTGGGACCCCCCATGAAGGGCCCATGGGGGGGGGGTGCATTTTTTCAAAATTTTGTATGGGGGGTTCACCCCCCACCCCCCATGATATTTTTTCGCTTAAATTTTGAAGGAAAAACGCTAAATTTTGCTGCAAAATCTTTGAAATTACAATGAAGATGGTCAAGTTATTATATATTCAGCTTATATTATGGACTTTATAGACAAAAAAATCATGATTTTCAAAAAAAATTTTAGGGTGTGCAGAAAATTTTGGGGGGTCTCCGCCAGACAAAATTTCATGGGGGTGTGGTGTGGGTAGAGATGTAACGGTCAAAAAAATTTTTTTTAAATTTTTTTAAAGTAAAAAAATGAGCATTTTTTTTATTTTTTTTATTAAAAATTTTTGAAATTTTTTCTTTAATGTGCCCTGAAAATGCCGTTTTTGGCATAATTTTTCGAAAGTTCAACAAAAATTTTCTTTGACTTTACCTTGTCACTTAGTCTTCAACGCTGCAGGTGGTATTCTGGATTGATTTATCGACTGTTTTCAGCCTTGGTGACTGATGATCGACTCGCGCATTGAAGTACTTGAGCGTCGCAAAGGCTAGTTCAACAAATTCCGATGCCGCTAAGGTGAGATAGAAGCAGAGAACTCACATTTACGCATCGTTTTTCAGGATCTCGAAAGGTCGAAATTGCACTGTCTGCCACTGCAAGCGTAACTTCGTTGGTTGCTCGTTGCTGTTTCGCCTCGTGTCGTCAGCATGATCACACCGGTTCGTTGTTGAACTTGTTTCCGTGTTATTTGAGGTGAATTGAGAGGCAAAACACGAGACGTGATGTAGTCGGTAGGAAAATGGGGTCGCCGAAACCAAGTCTGAAATTTTCACCCTCCTCCCATATGAGTGGGGGGTCATATGGTAAGTCGGTGGCTCCTCAGATGGTGATATTCGGACTCCCTGAAAAATTCTGAACAACTTTCATTAAAAAAAATTTAAAAAAAAAAATTTTAAAGAAAAAGAAATAGGAAATTTTTTTTCTTGACATCTCTAGGTGTGGGGGGGGGTGTCGGCCAAATTTTCGAGGGGGGGTCCGATGGGGGGGGGGGGTGCCCGGTTTTAGGGGGGGGTGGCACGGGGCCCCCCCACCCCCCCCCGCCCACGGTACTGATATTCCACACCCCCCTCGAAATTTGCCAGACACCCCACCCACCACCTAAGATACAGTGACACGGTGACACTAGGGTTGTTAAACAAAAATCAAATTTTTTTTAAAGTGATTAAGAAAAAACAAAAATGCCCGATTTTTTTTAATTCGAAAATTTTTTCTCTAATATGCTCTGAAAACCTCAATTTTGGCACAATTTATCGAAAGTTCAACAAAAATTTTCTTTGATATTACCTCGTAAAACCTTTAGCAGTCGATTTTGGACCGTTTTACCGACTGATTTCAGGCTTATACAACATCTGCGATGAAGTTTTTGAGCGTCCCAAAGGTTGGCTTACCATTTCCGATGCAGATAAGCTGACGATTCGCCTCGCAATCTAAATTTGAGCGTCCAAGCTGCTCCGTTTGCAATCGTTACGTTGTCTGGTTGCCGTTTCGTGTCCTGCCGTCGCGACACATCATCAGATTTGATCGAATTTCAAGCCGGTATGTGTATTTTCACTTGGGCTGGGGACAATAAGTGACGTTTTGGGGGTCAAAACACTAGAAGAGGCATGGTAACGGTTTGGAAAAGGGGTAATTGAGGTCACCAAAACAAAATCTCCAAAGTTCCGCCATACGGGAGTTATTCCGGAGGCGCTTGCATATCATATGTGGTTCTTCGAACTCCCTGATTGGTTTAGCACAACTTTGATTTTTGAATTTTTTTTTTAAATTTTTCTTTAAAAAAAACAAAAATGACGATTTTTGTTTTTTTAACAACCCTAGGTGACACCCCCAAAAATTTTCTCGGACCACCCATAAACCATGAACTTTTGCGCAAAAATCATGATTTTTTGTCTCTAAAGCCCATGATATAAGCTGAATATATGATAACTTGATATTTTGGGTTGGCACGTTTTATGATATTACGCTCCAGTTAACTCACGCTCCACAATTGGATGTTCTCGGACATTGCTAAAACGGACCTAAACCTAAAAACCAAACCTAAGCCTAATCTTAAGCAAAACCTGTTCCTAACCTAATCCTAACCTAAGCCAAGCCTTTTTAAGAAAGCAAGAATGAAAATAACTGCGTTTTGAACGAGTTTATGTTGAGTGCGGAGCGTGTGCACGCGCGCCAGTGGATCATGAGCATTGAGCAATGAGCAATGCGGATGCGGGGCAGGTGCATATCATAATGAAGCTTTGCGATATTTTGCATTGTAATTTCAAAGATTTTGCAGCAGGTTGGCAGGCACCCTAAAGCTTCATTACTAAAGCGCACGCGCACGGCATTGGCATGCTGTGCTCATGCTCATGATCCACTAGCGCGCGTGCACACGCTCCGGCCCCAACAAGAACTTGTTCAAAACGCAATTGTTCTGACATCTTCCTTCTTCAAAAGGCTTGGCTTAGGTTAGGATTAGGTCAGGACTATGTTTAGTTTTGAAGGCATTAGGATTAGGTTTTGGTTTAGGCTAGTTTAGGCAACGTCTGCCAACATCAGTGGTTTGTTTCGTAATGCATCATTATTTTAAAACAGGTGCATGTGCAGTGGGTTTGCCTACTTTATTCAAAAAGCGTCAAATAAATCGCGCTTTAGAAATAAATTTTGGGAAAATAAATATTTTTCTTAATTTGCAAATGTCTAGAATTTGTAGAGAAAACAAAAAATGACGACAACGATTGATTTCTGAATTGGATTTGATTTGAGAACTTAAACGAAAAATGGAACGAGCTAAGTCTGGGCTGGAGTTTTGGAAGGACAACTCGTGATCGCGAAAAGGGGACATCAATAATGAAAATCAGATGTTTTTTCCTTGTTTCAGTTTTGATTCTTGATTTTTTTAACTGATTTTTTCTGTGATTTGTAAATTTACTCCACGTCCACGTTTGTCGTCGCACGTCAAAAAATTCGAATTCGATACGTCGTCGTCGACAACAACAACAATGCAAGAGTTGTCCAAGATTTCCAAGATCCAAATTAAGAAAAAAAATTGCAAACCAATGTCGTCCGTGTGTGATCAGGATAATGGCACAAGATCGATAACTGCTTTTCCCATGTTCTGTGTCTTTAGTGGGCGTATTTGAACTACTTGAATAATAAATAATACGCCACTGTTGATCACTAAATATGGGAAATGGCATTCCTTAATTCATCAGTGAGACATCGTCGGTGGCTTGCAGTGCAACATTGAACAACAAGTAAGGTACGAATGGCCGCGGCAGCTTTTTCAGGGTGCAAGGCGCGCGTGAAATTTGAATTAAAAAAGACGCTCAGAAACCCAATTGTTTGTCAAAGTTGACGTGTTTTTTGAAACTAACTGATTCTGCATGTTATTCTGTTCATTCTTTCTCCCTTGTACACACGATTGGGAATGAATGATCTTCTTCCTGATTCGTAGATCAACAGACGCAGCAACACGCATCGCCAACAGAAATAACTAACACAATAGACAATTGGTCATCCAAAAGCAAATTTGCATATTCAGTGTTCAGTTTCATTCCTGGTTTTAAAGAAAATGATGTTTCATGACTACTTGCTGTGTATCGTGATGGTTTGGGTCGTTTAGGTGTTCTTCTTATTCACCTAAGGCCGGAGTGTGTGTAAACGCAAGGTGCGAAGCGTGTGCTGCATGCTCATTGGAAAGTGCAGGTGCAATGCCGATGCCCGTGCGCGTGCGTTTTGAATAAAGAAGCATTACGGTTGCAGACGCGGT